>CANUEY010171410.1:0-23601 GCA_948099555.1 Croton setiger | reverse complement strand
ACATATATATATATATATATATATATATATATATATTAATACAAAAGCAAGCTACATCCAAAGAGATCAAAATACTGCAAGTGCAGTACCACTTAATTAGGAGCAGAACAAAGCTCAGTTAACTTTTTTTTTGAACCAATGCTCAGTTAACTGGGAGAAAAAGGAAATTCTATACATTGATTCCAATAGATTACACAGAAAGTATATACATACTTTTCACCTCCACCTACCTAAGTGACAATTCATATTCAACTTATACAGTGAAACAATAAATTATTACATTCAGCAAGTAGTTGCTTAGGAAGAAATAATTTGAGTAATTTCTTAACAAAGAAATTCCACTTTTTAGATTATATGATGGATGTGGGAGCTTTGGTGGGGGGTGGAGGGGGAGGGGCAATTAGGATATAGATACTGTCTTCCTAGACAAACATACCTGAAGAAGTCGAGTCAGTTTACTATCCCGATAAGGAACATGTACACCTTCTTTGCGTTTCTTTTCATCGCCTAGTGCACTGATAACATTACCAAGTGCAAGGAGGCCCTTATTTATGTGAACCCCTGTTAGAAAGATAAAAGTGTTTTGTACATTATGCTACAACAAAAAGGTGAATTCACATAAAATGAATTATAATCATTGTCACCAACCTTCCTTAAAGCGCAAGCCATCAGAACCTGTTCTTTTAGCTCGCTCTGATCCTGCAAGATCAACTAAATGCAACTTGGCACATAGATATTCTTCATTCATACTCTCATTAGAATTGCCATCGCCAGGGAACAAGGGATTGAGCTTGCGCATTTGTTCTAATGTGATGGTGAAGATGGCATGTGAACGACTGAACAAATCATCAAGAACTAAGCATCACATAGGGCAGTAGGAAGTACCACGGCTTCCACAATAAGGTTTTATTAATGTCTTCAGAAGTGGTTTTATAATCAAAATTTTGATAGTAACATGACATGACTTCAGCACTGAGGTTTTTGTTTTTTTTTTTTTTTTCAGTCTAATGGTGGAGTAATTCTCACTAAGAAGTTATTACCAGCATGCAGAATTAAAGTTCTTGAGAATAATAATGGTTTTTTTATTCAAGACCCACCCTTCTCTTCATATATATTTTCATACCCAACCAATTCATGATGTTAACTCAAGAATTTGTCTATGCATGTAATGACAGAACCAAATATCTGCAACAGCTCTCCTTTTGTTCAATCAAAACTAAGGTATTAGAACAAGAGTATAAAATCGAACCTTAAGCGGTTATCACCAACTCAACTCATAGGAGACAAGAATCATTGTTTTTTTACTAATATTCTAGAAGAAAAAATAAATGTTTTCTCTCGTATGTTTCACTTCACAGTAAAATGAATCTAATATTGATACTAATAGGCCTGATAGAAGAATTAGTTTGTCATAGTTCTTTACCTATTGTTGTTTTGCATCCAAAAGTTATACGATCAAACTACACATTACATTTTGTCAAATAAAAGATACTGTTTTTGAGGGTGAATATCTCAGACAATGAATAAATTATAAGTCAGATGTAATCTCCAGGAAAGAAAGAATATGTTTTGAAATATTAATCTACCTCGACTGATTGTTCATGTTTGTACTCCCTGTTGCCCTGCTCAATGACCCTTGTTCTAGGCAAGCAGCCATTTCCTTAAGTGTGCTGACACTAACTTCAGTTGATCCTGCTAGTGTTATAACACCATTTGATGATTCACGAATTTGTATTGGTGGTTTCCCAGGGACACTTGCTTTTCCTGTATGCCCATTTGCACAATCTGATTTGTTCGAACAAGTGGGATCCAGCAAATCACGTACTTCTTCTTTTAGAATCTTTTCCACATAAAAAACTTTCAATTAGATGATAGTTACAGAGATCTCTTGCATTGTTTAATACTAAAATGTGCAGATATTGTAGAAACTAGAAATACGGCAGGAAGGAGTTCCCCAATATTAATAAGGTAAAGACTTTGACACTTCATGTGTCAGCATTTTAATCAAATTACAAATACTTTTGCAACATAGGGTGGAAGAGCTGTATGAACCTCAATGAAAGAAACATGCAGTTGGAATTCTGTTTGATGCTTTAAAGTTTCAATCTTTCTGAATAAAACATTCATGACTTGAGGAATAATTCCGGTTTGGACACCATCTTTAAAGCCAGTGCCCATTGTATATGTCTTCCCGGATCCTGTCTGCAACAGTTTGAAAGGGGATAATAAGGAAATAGAAACTGCACTGTTATGTAACTTTAATGCCAATGGAACGAATTTTCCATAAAGATATTAGTATGTTACAAATTCAACATGTGGAAAATGAACCAAGTAGTATCTTCAAACAGATCACAGATACTATATCTGGCAGAGAAATAGCAAACTGCATATCCAACAAATTCCAAAAAGGGAAGGAAACACATTAAACTGATGAAGTTTGTTGATGCTGAACAAGCTAACCAACTTAATCTGACCAGGATGTCTAATTAACTGAATAAATAAATATAGTTTCTTTGGTTTGTTAAAAGACGAATATCTACCTGACCATAAGCAAGAACAGTTGCATTATACCCCTGGAATAAGCCATCAACTAGCGGAGCACAACATTCTTCAAACATGGTAGATGAAGGAGATCCAGTGCTACCATAGACATGATCGAAAGTAAATGAATGTGTTCCTATTTGCACCTGCATCATTTTCATAAGAAACATTTGATTTTGGACAGATACGTACAAACGAGCAAGCTAAGAATTTGAATATTCTACAATGCCTAAAGGGAGATCTCTGGAATAGTTGAAAATACTCCACCATTGTGGTCATTAAGAATTAAATAAATGGATATGACCATTAGTTAACATAAAACAGCAATGAGTATCATTTAAGGCTCCAAATAGGAGAACTTGGCCAGAATTCACACTTATTAACTATGAAAACACTTCAATAATCAGCATATTGCTGGATGAGATAATCACAGGATTAGGGTCTCAAGTAGAAGTACATACAGAAATATGCAAGTTCTAATGTGGAAGTATAACATGACAATTATAACACTAACATGGTAGAAATTGATTGTCCTTAAGACAAACTGTGTTTCTGAAAGGGGAAAGAATCCCAAACCAGGGGGAGAAAAATAGGTGCGGTTATTCAGTACTTGATATAATTTCCAAATGAGATATACTCCTTATCTTACGATAGAATTAGCTGATACTGGAAAATCGTAGAAAATAAAAGAGGAAATTTGATTCTAATAGGAAAATTATGCAACTAGAGAGGCAAGTAGGCTAGGCTGCCAATTTTCAAATATCCTTGTGTACCAAAATAATAGCCTATTTCCTATTTTAGTTTAAATAATAGAGTGAAATGAAAAATTTCTGTCAGTAATACCCTCCAAAAAACTCAATGATTTCTGTCATTTTCTCCGAAAGGTAAAATTGTCAAACTAATAAAATATATTCCATTCAAGAGACTTCTGTTAATTTTTTGCCAGAATCAAACAGAATTATTATTATTTTGAGATGGAGAAGGTAATAGAAACAAAAAAACTGAGCTGGCGCTATTGTAAACAAAAATTTTATTTTCTGCGGAATTAAAAATTCTGAAGAATAAAGTTGCAGAAGTGCACTTGAAACCTATATGATTTTTCACCAGATTCTGTAAGAAGCGAATGAAAACTGAATTTAAAGGATTCTGGAATGCGAATGCATCCAATACAAATTGAGGGACGAAAACTTTCAAATATTCCTCCAATTTCCCCTTGTAAAGAGTAAACCAAAACATGGAAATGCCATTGCCAGCCACTTCAATAGTTTCTGATCCAAACTCAGAATGAAATAGTGTAATCTTTCAAGTAAACAAAATATGACTGTCGGATTTCTCATTTTGACTAAAATAAACAGAAAAATCCTCATCACCCTCTCAACTCTCAAGAACAAGCTCTAAGATCCAGATCTCCATAGAATAAAATTACTTGATAGAATTATCCACTAAAAACCAAGCTCTAGATGAAACAAAACCCATGCATTTTTGTTTTCTCCACATATAAGTTCACAAACAGTGAATAACGTCAATAATTCAAGTGCGCAAATGTACCTGAGGCTTTCCCGGTACGACAGTGACACAATCTTTACAACCTTGAGCCCGCTCATCGCTGATGAGCGGTCTGACATGAACAGCAACTTTGACGCAACAATCCTCAGTTGCAGAACCATTATTAGAAGCAGGAGATGGAGAAGGAGGAGGTTCCATAGGAAAGCAAAGAGAATATTTAGAAATAGTAGTAGTAGCAGTAGTAGAAGAAGAAGAAGAAAAAGAAATTGAGAATTAAAATGAAAGAGCCTGAAAGGATTAATCTTATTTGAGGAAAGAAACCGTTCTCATTGTCTGAGAAATGGAAAATTTTAGGACATAGAAAGTGATACTGCAACAGCAAGAGAAGGTGAAGGTGAGGATGTTGAGTTGTTTGTTTCTTTTTTGTTTTTTTTTTTTTTTTTCTCACACTGTAGCAGCAGCAGAGAGAGGAAAAAAATGAAAAGGGTAGTTGAGGAAATAGCGGCAAAAGAGCGGAATATTACACCTAGTAGAAATAGCGGGAGTAACTGCAGCGACAACAACCACTATCATTTTCCTTAGCCTTCACTGCACACACCAGCCCAGACGGTTGCGTTGGTAAAACTTTCATGTCACCCTTTCCCATTTTGCCCTTCCTTCTTTCAACGGCATTCTTTCCGTCTCTGTTTTTTAAGCTTTATGACGGTTTTACCCTTTTATTTTAGCCGGTCCACGTATATTAATGCCAATTAAAAGATAAACAATAAAAAAAAAATACTCCAACCACACTATCACCTCTTTTTTCCTTTTTATTTTTTTACCTATAAATGTATTAAATTAATTAATTAAACACCACGTATTATGATGTCTATGATTCATGATTGTCCCCAGAACGTGGTGGAAAAGAGGACCATCCCAGCACATAAGCCACGTGATATCCAATCATATTTACGATTTTCGTCTACTTACAGGCACGAGTCGAGGACGATCTACTTTCCTTTTGCTCTCTTATTCAGTGTAAAACGTAGCTAACTAGTGTCGCTATGCGTGTGTAAAAAAACCGATTTGGATCGGTTAGTCTCACGGTCGAACCCAATTCTTAATCTTTTTTTAAAAAATTAAATAAACATATAATTGCTATTGCTTTACTTATAGTGCATGTGATTGGATTATATGCTATCTATGTCACGAATTTAGATTTTGGATATTGGCAATTAATTGATTAATAAGTTGTTAAGGAGTAATTAATTGAAAATGGAACATTAATCAGCAGTATTATTCACGGATGAAAAAAAAAAGTGCGACAAAAGAGACTGAAATGTGAAATAGAAGGCAGATGTATACATACATAAAAAAATGAAGGGTGTAGATTGAAGATTTAGGTATTAAATGAAAATAGAAGTTGAAGAAGAAGAAGTGAAGCATAAGAAGGCATGATGGAAAGTGACAGAAGGGAAATGGTAAGGAGAGGAAGGAAGAAGTAAAGGGAAGAAGACCCACACTATAGACAGAGCCAGCTGGTGGTCTCCTCTCCTCACATGGTCTTTTTAGCAGTGTTCACACAATTTTAACACATTGTTTAGTTGGGAGTAAGTTGAAGATAGAAGTAGCCGAAAATTTAAGTGTTTTATCGAGGAAGAAGTTGGAAAAAAAATATGAGATTTAAAGAAAAATAGACGAAAAGTTGGCATTTTAAACTGACTCTATGACTCCAATAAAATTAAATATAATGGAAAATGTATTTGCATGAAAGTAAATTTTATAGTGAGGAATAACTAAGTGGCCCCAAACTTTCACTCTTCTCTCTCTGGTCCCGTGCCCCTTTTTTATTTTCTTTACAGGTTTTTTTTGGGGCCAGTTAATTAATTCATCTCTTGCTGCCTATTTTCTCACTTTTAAGGATAATATTAATCGTTTGTGTAAATGTAAGTGCGGACATTCAAACATGCCAGACAGAACAACTCTTCTTTTCTATGTAAAATCAACCACCACCTAACTATAACATCTTCTCTTCTCGTACATTTCCCTCTTTTGCTTCCATGTTTTATTTTTTCTTCTCAATTTCAAAAAAATATAACTAAAAAATGGGTTTGTGAATATTATAGAAGAAGGACAACCACACACCTTGAACATTTTAATGAAACATAAATGATTTCTAACCAACAAATGACTTAATTTCGGTCGTCTTTATTCGTGAGTGGTGGCATCAGCCTCCTTAAATTCTATGTTAAGCTCATTACTATACTACACTCTAATTTTAGTTCTAGTTAATGGCTTGTCATTTCCCCCTCTTAATTGCTAAATTTTATCCGAAACAACGGTGTTTAAGCAATAATAAAAATACGAATACCAACTAATACATCATGTGTAATTTGCGTTGCTAAGATTTATTTTATTCTGTCCATCCTTTTTTTTTTTTCAGATATTAAACTTTTGTACTAGAATATTTTTGATACATCATGTATTTTTGATAGATGTACAAATTAATTGTTTTTTTCACAATTTACCAGCATCCGCCCTACGTACCTGCTAAGGCAGCTACGAGTGTGTTATTAAGTTTATGTTTCAAACTATATGCGTAACAGTTGACGCATTGAATCTTTGATAAAGATTAAAGAAGAGTTAAAGGGATGGGTTGAAAGTAGATGAAAAAGTTTCGATCAATGGCATTGAAAAATAAATAAATAAATAAAACAAAGGCTAAATATTTTTGTTGAAATAGGGACCCAATACGTATATGTCACTTCATTTTCAATGAAAACAATACAGGAAACGTTAGGGTTGAGGATCAAAATCACTTACAGATAATAATGTGTTTATAGGAACAGGAGATTGATGGATTCTTCTTACCCATATAATATAATATATGATAGATAGATAGAGAGCGTGCCTTACCTTTTCATGTGGCCCGCACCTAAACCATCATTTCTTGCTTCCTTTCTTGCAGGATAACGAGCAAAAACTAACACTCTACTCTACTACTCTCCCCCCCAAACCATCGCATCTTCTTTTTCTTTTCTTTCTCCACCTATAAAATTTGCATTTTACCCAAATACATAAATTATCACAAATTTTGCTTCCACATCACTTGCATGTATATCATCTAAATAAATAAGATTATAAATGAACAGAGTCGTTTCCGAATTTTTTGAATTCATCTTCGTAAAAGTTTATTCAGAAACGAGATTTGTTGGTTCTGTAACTGAATAAGCCAGATATGAGCTATAAATTCAAACTATGAACAAATTTATTTAAGTTTAATCTTAAACTTCTTATTAAAATAATGTGTGATTGAAAAATATTAATATTTTGCTTAAATTAGAATGCATAATCTTTCGATTGACATCATAAAGAAAATGAGCTACTCATAAATTTAAACAATTTTAGTATTGACTCGAAAACTAGACCATCATATTTTTATCTAATAAATTTCTAATTGATGAGGTAGAAATATATAATTGTAGGAAAAAAAAAAAGAAATTGTGGAGAATAAATTAGAGCATACTGTTATTGCAATTTTACCCTTGAGGGTAAACTGCAAGTTAAGCAAAACTCGTGTCCAGATATCAATTCTTTGCAGCACTTGTCCGAGACTGCTTTATTCACAAGAAAGAAATAAAAATAAAAAGATAGAAAGAAAGCTGATGCTAAAGTTCCAAAACCCAAGTTTCATTTTCCTCAACCTAACTCTCCATTCATTGGATTTTCTATCTATCTGACCGTTGCCTGAGATGCAGACCAAATAACTACTGCAACAATTGGCCCCACCCCCACTCCCCTATTAGATACATTAATTTGTCATTAATTTCTGTTTAACTTTAATTAATTACCAAAACACTGTTACTCTCGTATAGTAGTATGTTATTAGTGTATTAATTTCCTACTTCTCAACCTATCCATCCTTCTTACCAAACTCCAAATTAAAATTATAACCTTAATTTTTCCACTTCAAAATTATCAATAACGACAGTTTTGGGTATTGGGTGTATGAAAATGGCTCTGTGATTCTGTTTTTGTTGTTTTATGTCAGATACCCAATAATGAAATGTTGGATTTTTGGCCGTTGAAATGGGCTAGTCGGTGATTGCCTGTTTTTGCCTTTACAACCTCTCTATGGCAAAAACTGCAAACAATTTGGATACATCAAGATATATAGCTACTAATTAAATGTTAAGGATCTATTAATAATGTTTTAAGGAACCTAAAATATCATATTTTATAATGTATATGGACCAAAAATTTCTTGTAATATACTATATATATTTCTTTAGAGTAGTAGGTCTTCTGTTGTTATATAGAATGATTAGAAAATAATATGAAGACACATATAGGCCATCCTCCTTAATTCATAATTAGCTAACAATTTTAGGGCAGGTAGATAATTAAGGATCCTAGTAGTACCTAGTGTACCTAATTTTTAATTAAATTTTGTTTTGTGGAATTAAATTTCCATTAGAGTTTGAACTTTAGGAACAATATATGTTTTATTTGTATGTATTAATATTTTTTTTTTTTTGAACTTGAATAATTTCAATATTTTTTTTATAAATATTTAATAAAATTGTTTGTTTGCATAAAGAATTAAATATTTACTTTAAAAAAAAACTAATAGATTCATATTAATTGAAAAGATCTCTAACTCAATTTTTCTTTTCTGTTGATGCTCTAAATGAATTTAAATTTAATAATTTAACTAAAATATTAATGTCCCAATTAGTTGTGGTGGAAACCCAATTTAGGATCATAATCTTTTCACTTTATTTCTACATGAACAGGAGGGAAGAAATGTGATGGTTTAGAAACATCTTAAGTTATCTTCCCCATATAGTGGATGGGGGGAATAAATGGGAGCCATCTAGCAATAATATACAATATTGGCAGAGACAAAAATCTTAGTATTGTTTTTTCTTTTGCCTTGTGTGTCAATGCAGTAACACAAAAAAATAAAATATTATGGTAATGGAGTAATTTATAAATAAAGATAAAATTATAAAAGGTCCCCTCTTATATATATTCCTTGATTTCAAAATAATATATTATGAATAAAATAATTTTAACTCGTTACTCCAACAACAGGAAAGTTCTTTTACTTTGCCTAACAGAATATAGCTTCAGCTTTTTTTTATAAAAAAAAAAAAAAAAAAAAAAAAAAAAAAAAGAACATTCATGAGCCACTTGTAAAATATAGGAGAAAATTACAAAACTCTCCGAACTAAAACTCCTCTCTTTAGCTTCCTGAGCCAACAGTAACCTTCGTCTTCTTCTTTTTTTTTTTTTTTTGTGTTTATTTAGATCTTGAAATTTGTCTTTTCTTTAGGAGAGTTTTGTTGGAAAAGTTGTCCTCCTCTCTTTAGCGGAATAATAAAAAATTTTGCTAAAAAATAGCATAACTGCTAAGTATTATTTTTCTTTACTTGAATGAAATGGAATAAGAAAATATTATCATTAAAAATTATAAGGATAATCAAGATGCCTACATTATGTTCATACAAGGGAAAAAATTATGTTAATTCATTGTAAATATTTTTTTAATGATTTTATAAATTTAGAAAATAAATTTATTACTACTATTCTTAAAAATGAAAATAATCATAATTAATAAATGATACTAAATAATAAATTAGTGGTTACATATAAGAATATAAAAATATTTTAAACGTAAACATAACTAATTTAGAAATAAAAAAATACACAATTTTTTGTTTTGTTTATTTGTAATTCTAATGTGTATGAATACGAATCAATTCTTTTTTTTTCTTTGTAATCAATCCTTTCATTTATTATTAACATTTCTCGAGTCTTTCTTAAAAGAATTCAAAAAAATATATGTCAATGTGTACAATCAATGTAATGTGATCTAACACTTTTTTAGATCAAGCGCATAGTAAGAGTTTGATTATGAGCATTCTCAGTGGAATAGTTCCTTTTAAAAAAGGTCATATACAGTTGTCTCTCTATGAACTTGTTTCCTATGGACCGAACTTTAATTTAACAGATATCTTAACCTCCAAGCAACTCAGTAGATATGAAGGAATTATCTAAGGACTAGTCTCTACAGCTTAAATTTATAGTAGAAGCTAGCTACGATCGTCTTTATTCCTTCCCAATTCCTGCGTGTCTGATCAAAGTGCTTTTCAATTTCCGACCCATGTGGGATTTGAAGACTTATAAGCGTAGCATCACATGCTCCCACTTCCTTTACACCAAAACATTATATTCCAAATCCCTTTCTTTTTTATGCAAAATTTGCTCTTTCTTCCCTCATTTCTCTGTCCCCTTTCATTCTGTCAATCCCCTCTTACTACCATATCATACGTTTATTAAGTTTGAATTATTAGTATCATTATTAAACAAACTAGTTTGGACTCTCTCACACTTCACTACTCATTTCTAAGTACATTTTTCACATAATAATTATAGGGTTAAATTTTTATTTATATATTTGTACGTTTTTTGTTTGCATAGATGAGATATGATTCCAAAAAACAGCATAATTATGAGAATGGTGGCCCTCTTGTCAACTCTAATAACCCAATGTGCAAAATAATCCAATTTGTGGTAGCATAATTATGATCCGTATTTTGTATTGTCTTCTACAAAAAAGGTGTTTTATAGTGTATATACTAAATGATATTTTATATATAAAAAAGTGTTAATGGGATTGGATTAAAAGAGACACGACATGTGATTGTCATATTAAGAGTACATTTCTGATAGTAGAAGTGGGGTGGGGTTGGCTGCTTTGATGCCTTTTTATCTTCTAAACTTTCCCTTTGTTTTACGTTTTAGTATTCAATTCCTAAATTAGGATTGGGATACATAAAATAAAAGTGCATTTTTGCAATAAAGTTACAGATTTTAAGCCACCACTTAATTATGAGCTCGATATCCATATTATCGTATTATCGTGAGAGTTTAATATGGAAAAACTACATGTTATTATACAATAACTGTTGGGTTAAATATTTCATTTTGAATTAAGTAAAAACTATAAATAAAAAAAAAGAAAAAGCAGTTAAAAATAAATTTATCTTTCAAGTGTCTAAATTGATTCCAATATTCCTTTATAAATAATACAAAATTTGTGAAAGTCCACCCTATTTTTTTAAAAAATAAAAACTAATTGGCATCAATGAGTTGAGTTAATTATTGATACCCCCATTTCCCCTGTTAGTCCCGCAACTGGAAACTGTCCCGCCATGATTAAGACTGTGTTCCTCCTCTTTTTTATTCTCTACAGTTTTGTAGGCCAATCACCTCCAATGTAGTGTACTTTTCCTAAATTGTTCATGGATTCGTTCTTCAACAATACAAGTTTCAATTAAACAGTTTATAATTCCTTTTATAATTAATTAAATGCACAAAACTCTTATTGTAGGATGGTTGTCCTTCAACCATAATAGTTTAACAAATAAATTTTATAAAAATATTATAATCATTAAATATTTATTGGTTATTAATAGATTACAATTAGAATACTAATTATAGTAAATATTATTTTTATATAAATGTAAATGAAAATCATTTATATAGATATATAACTTTACAGAAAAAAGATAATAGTCTGTGAGAGAAATTTTAGAGAGAGTTATTGAGTCTTAAAGAGTATTCTAAAACTAGGGGAAAACAAAATAGTGAGAATAATTTTGGGTGTTTTTGGTAAACACTTTGAACGTTACTATTTTTGTATAATCTCTATTTTTAGTAGAAAAAATATTTAAATTTTGTCTCATGTAACTCAAAACATTGAGTACAACTTTTGAATTTGGGAAAACAATAAAAGAAGGATTTTTTTTTTTTTTTCTTCTCTAAAGATCAATCAAACCCGTTCCAATCAGCTGCATGATTTGACTCCCTAGAAGTATGCCTTATAGTATTGTTTTACCAATAAGTAAGCCTTATATGAACCTCACAATTCTTAGATAGAATAGAAGCCACTTTGCTTGAAGGATTAAGGTAGAGTGACTAGAAGACTCAATTGTTTCCTGCACAAGCATATTTTGGTACTCTAACTTTAAATAATTAATAAAATATGTCGTATTATTTAATATTTCTACTATTTTATTCCTAAAAAAATGCTTCTACTATTTTAAAATCTTTTATATCATTCAAAACTATACTAACTGAAAATACTCTTTAAAAAATTATTAAAAAAATAAAAGTTTATATGTAAATTAATTAAATTTAGTTTAACTAATAGATTAACATTAATCTATTTCAGATTTTATTACCGCTTTTTTTGTGTTTTTATTTGGTATACTACTTTTATATTTGAATTACTTTTATACAATATTTTAGGGTTTTTTTACAAATATGCTCTTATTTAATTTTTTTTTAAATTAGTTTTTTAGAAATAAATTTATTTTCTTTTATTTCTTCAAGTGTGTCTCAAGCCTAAACAACAACTCAGGCCGCTAGAAAATAAATTTAATTTCTTTCACTTTTGGCCAATTTTTACTGAAAAATAAAGACATAATCATCGGTAAATAAATTTATTTTTTCTTATTTTCTTATAGTTACGGTATATAATTTATTTATTTTTATTTTCTTAACAAACTCAAAAAATAATTTTATTTTCTTATATATTCATATAAAATTAGGACCTTATTGTTAAAGTATTAAAATTACGTATTTGAATAGAAAAATTGAATGATTTTTATTAAACGAGCACTTTTAATTATGAATTCATTACTTCCTATAAGACAAATAATTCTAAATATGAATAATCTAATGAATTCAAATGTAGAACGTATTAGCCTAAGTTTTTTTTTTTTTTCTTTTTTTTAAAGATAGTCTAAGGTATTTTAAACACGTAGAAATATAAGATAGCATAAGGTATTTTGAATAGGAATTTAGTTCTTTAAAAAAAAAAGGAATTTATTATTGAAAACCAATACAAAATTGTCCACAAAATATAAAATTGTCCGATATATATACCTAATAAATTTAGGGTACATACTTCCCAATTTCTTAATATTCTCTCTCCTTTCTCTATACAATATTTACATTGTGTTAATTTGTTTCGTCCAATGTTAATTTTAATGTTTTATGTGCAGAAAAAATATATATTGCTCTAATTAAGGTAAGTAGTAATCACACATCTTATCATATTTTCTCCACACAATATTTACATTGTGAATTTCAATTGTTCATTTTTAATTTTAATGTTTTGTTTGCAGAAAATCATGTATTGCTCTTTTAATTTTTCATTGATCTGACACTAAAACATTTTTATCTCTGTCAGATATATTAGTGATATTTTCATATAGGAAAAGAAATAAGAGTAATATCGTTTTGTTAACAGGATATTGATTTTCGATGCAATTTTTGCAAGGTATGGGTTTGAATTTGGACATAAATTTATTGTTAAATTGCAAATATTTATTAAATTTGCCCATTAATTGATAAGCAGAAGCTCGACATTGGACAAAAGCCCAGAATCTAGATCCAATATACCTGTTGGATCCTAGACACAACCTGAACTTATTGTCATAGTGTCAATTTCCGAAATAAACAAGGCCCAATAAGCCAAGTTTGGTAAATAGCAAATTTTGTAATTAAATGAATCTCATAATATTCCAACAATTAAGTAATGACAATATTTTTGTTACTTTAACTTTTATATCCCTATCATATTTTTTATATCCCTATCATATTTTTACATACTTACTAATATGTAAATTAATTTTTACACACCAATGTATATTTTTTGTAATTATTACTTTTATACCCATGATTTTTTTATATATCAATCATTATGTGAATTGATTTTTACATAATATCTGCAAATTGATTTTTTATGACATTCTTCTTATATCCTTAGATTATTTTTACATACTATTAGTATGTAAATTGATTTTTTTTTTATAATTACTTTTATACTTCTGATTTTTTTATAGATCAATCAGTATGTAAATTAATTTACATATTGTTAGTATGCATATATAAATTGATTGTTTGTTTATATATTGATTTATATACTGATGGTTTTTGATTGTTTGTTTATATATTGATTTATATACTGATGGTTTGTTTATAAATTTTTTTATATTGTTTACATACTGATTTTAATATCTAAATCTATACAAAAATTAACTTTTACATATTCAACATATATAAATCAGTATATAAATTAATTTTTACCTACACATGAATATGTAATTTTTTTTTTACATTTAAACACCTAAATAATAAAGTTTTTTTTTTTTTTTTACATTTTAATCAATTAAGGATCTAATTGAAGATATTAAGAAATTATGGGGACTATATTGTAATTTAAATGTAGCTCATTTTCTTCCTCCTTTTTCTCGTTCCCGTCGCTTCTTTCCACGTAGCTGCCATGTTGTATTTTCATATACCATTACTCACAGTAAATTGACAGAACACTTGAAGATCATAAAATGGCCATAAATATTGTGCCCGAAAAAATAAAATACTAAACATATTTTTAAATATCCAATTAGATACAAAACATAAATGATTTGAACATAGAAGATACTTATGTTATGCTTTATTGGGCTTTAACAAAATAGTTAAAAAAAAAAATGTTAGCATACACATTAGGTCTAAAAAAATAATTGTAAAAAGGGTAATTATTTTTTTTACAAGAATTTTTAGAAATAATTATAAAATAAGCCATATTCTTTTTTTATTTTAATTTAGACTTGATTTTATTTTTTTTTTTTACAATTATATATTTTTACTGTTTATTTTATTTTATTTTTTTTAATGTTTTTATCGTCGGAAAGTAAATTCCAATATTTTAAAAAGTTAAAACTTTACTAACGATTAAAAAACGCTCATTCCAATATTTCACTTGACTCAATGGCATTTGTTTGAAGAAATTCATCATAACCAAAAAATAAAAGCAATTTTTCGTTCTATTCATAATCAACTTTTTATCTGCACAATTGAGTTCGTATATTGAGAGAACTTGTACTTTCAGTTCAGTCTCAATAAATATTTCATTTACTGGGTGAGCATTCGGATTCATTTAGAGAAAGAGTGTTAAAATTTTAAAAGTGAACATCAAATGATTTGTTTGCATAGCTGTTATGCGAACTAGCATAGTTCGTATAACAGATATGCGAACTTAATTAATTTTCATTATTTGAATGCTAATTCGCATAATTAGTATATAAATTTGTGGCAGTATATAAATTAATGATAAACTACCTTAAGAATTTAGAGTTTTAAATCTAGCCTTCAAATTTCGCATAATAAATATGCGAACTCTCTTTAGATGCCTACATTCTAAATTTAGGTCAATTTTTTATACACTTTTAAAATTTTAACTACCCATTTGGAAAGCAGCCGAAACATTCCTCCAAATGTAAACATTTATTGAAAATATGAATAGTTGTAAATCCTTTCTCAAATATTTTGTTCTCCTAAACCAAAATCAAATTATTTACAATTTTTCTAAATTGGAAAAATCCAGACCCATCACTTCATTGAACAATTTAACGAATAAAAAAACAATTATTTTACTTTAATCAAACGATATTACCCTTCTATTTTATAAATTTAGTTAAAAATGAGCCAATTTACTGATTTAAAAAACTTTGAGTTAGTTTATCAATTATCTACATCATTGAAAAGAGGATAGTTAAAAAAAATTCAAAATGAAGAAAATAAAAGTTCTTGCAATTTCATTTAACACAGTGATAGGTATCGAATCCACTAAAAATAAAATATGCTCTTCTACAAAATAAAACTTGTAAATAGGGTGAGAATGATTGAACCCAAGAGCTTCACTTGCCGTAAAAAACCAGAATTGAAATTAAAAATAAACAAAATAAAGGGGATTAAAAATTGAAAGGAAATTAATTAATCAAAAAATTAAAGCAAGCGACTGAATTTAATATTAAACTGAAACTATGAGAAACGAATTCAGTCAAGACATACCGCAGTTCGAAGTTCGATTCGATTGATCATTGATTCAAGAATGACTTCTTAATTAATATTATAGATAAGTTATAGTCAGAAAGAATGTCCACCTAACCAATTCTACCATAATAATAGGTTGCTAAAATACGATATAATAACAACTCCTAATTAACTAGCAATTCTAAGTACGACGAAAGATTTAATAATTAATCGTCTTAAAATCTAGTAGAACCCTACTGAGATTAACAGAAACTACGAGCATCTATTTAAATCTGATTATATTCTTCCTTAACATAACCCAAAAAGTTCTACCCAATTAGATTATATTAATTATTACCGTATCGATCTAACCAAACAATTACGGATTTGATTCAATTGAATAGCTATGGAAATTGCTACCAAATAAAACAACGGGCCCTGTTAATTCATTCAATAGAATTTCGGTAGGAAATATATTTTTCCAATAAATTACAGAAAGAATACAAATGAAACATAAATTAAGAAATTCAATTAAGTTCAGTAATCTCACAATCGAAATCAAACTTTTACTTTAGTTTTAGCCTTAACTGAACAAAAAGAATTAGCCATGTATGATTATGACAAAAAACATGATGAAAAAATGAAAACTTGAAATAGGCTCTCCAATACTGCAATCCTGTCACTCCCCTTCTGATGGCAAAAAGTGTCTATAAAAAACTCTAAAATCGGATTAATGATAAATCAACCGTGCAGACTCTAAAACGAGCAGAAATCATCACCAAAATGTTGTGGGATAGCCAGCTACTTAAAACAAATTGTTTCTCTCGTTTCCTACTTAGTCTCACCCAAGGTTAAGGACCGACCTGTCTCGTTTTTGCATTCCGAAAATCCAACGGTTTCAATCTTGCTTCAAAACACTTTAATTATGCTCCTTTTTGCTCCATTTACACCAAATCTAACTTTTCCTAGTAAAAAATAATAAATTAAGTAAAATTACACTTTTAAGCACAAATAACACAAAATCAACACAAATATAATAATAAAAACAAGTTAGATTTGCATGTTATCACACAGCAATTCCAATTAACAATTAAACAAGGATCATTTGATTTCTTTGCTTCTTTAAGGAATCAAAATTGATAGTTAAGTCCTTTCCTAGTATTTCTCATTTGATTTTAAAAATCACCTATTAACAAAAAAAAAAAAAAGCATTTTAATTTCAACATTAAAATCAAACAATTCAAGGACCCATAATAACTTTCATTCTATGGAAGCCTTCATGCTTTTTTTTCTTCAAATTAGAAGTTCTTTATCTCATTGACCATGGATGAAGGTGCAACAGTTCCGAATTCAGACATATGAAATAGAAGACAACATCATTTTGGCATTGGCAACTGCTACTAGAATCAAGGGGAAGAATAAAGGATCCGAACCGACATCCATTTGAGTCATCAGAAAAATTCATCTACCATGGTCAAACCTCATACCAAATCAAAGAGGGAAGAGAGAGGATTCTAGTAGTGTCCGGGTTGTCGATTTTTTCGTTCAAAGTATCAGTTCCATGGCCAAAACCCTCCTGCCAAACAAAGAAGATGGAGTGTTTTTGCATTTTTTTTTTAAAATAATTACTAAAGTGACTCAATTTTTTTTAAAAATTAATAGTATGAATAAAGTAATATAACAGAACAGAGATAAAATACTTCATTTCAAAAACATAAAAAAAAAAAGTCAATTATATAATAATAATAATAATAATAATAATAATAATAATAATAATAATAATAATAATAATAATAATAATAATAATAATGTTTCCTTTATAAAATTATTGGATGACATGTATCCGAATGCTAAATGCAGAAGAAAAACACTTGGCATAGTTTGGGGAATAGCTTGAGCAGAGTTGATAAGCATCTTAACCCCTATGTAGCATAATTGGTGTTTGAGCCCTCTCGTTCATAAAAGGGTGCTTGTGCAGAACATCCAAGGAATAAAAAAAACATTTTTAAAAGGGCCACTTGTAAGATTAATTTTTGCGTTGGTTAGAGGTATAAATTCTTTTATAGGGCAGTTAGAGAGGCATATTAAACATTGTTATATTAGAGATGATGTTTGGGTGCATGTATGCGTCCATCACTAATATAAACTAAAAGTTGGTCCATGCTTATTCCTTTCTCTATAATTTCACAAATCAATCCCACTGATATAATATAAACTTAGTCATTACTAAAAATAAAAACTTGATCTCTACCCTACATTATGGATTTTTATATGAATTTCATTTGGACTCCTTGCCTTTACCCATATTCATTCGCCACGCTAATAATCATAATCATTTTCTAAGGCAAATTAGCATTTTCAAATTATCCAAAATCTTACTAAATAAATTTAGATGGAAATTACAAGAATTGTTATTAATAAATAATAAGTATTTCAAACTTTGCCAATAAATTCGATACTTAGGTTTATAGAATGTATGCTATAAAACAGATGTTTTCTTCTCTCTTTTCGATCGACTTTTAATAATATAAAAAAAATATGCAGCAGGTGTTATTGTTTAGGGTGACAGTACTAAAAATATTTTTTCCACAGCATCAAATACTAATTGGTATATTTGAAAATAGTTGTGAGATAAGTATTTTTCCAAAAAACAAAAAAGACAATGTAAAATTATGTGCTGCTCTCCTGATCCTTGACTTTTTGGAGCCAAAAAATTAGACTCCTATGCTCTGAAGCAATCTGCCATTTAAAACTTACAAGTAACTGTTGACATTAGAAATTTAGTCACCTCTTCTTTAATGCTAATCCAAAGGAAAAATAAAATATCTTCAAATTTATATTAATTTGGGCATTGCATTTGCGTGCCAATGTCTTATTCACATACCAAGAAAACAGAATTGGATTCTTGGATTTTTGTTAATAAGAAAAAAAAATAATAATTATTGACAAAATACACGCATCATCAAAAGATATGAACATAAGGACCACAACTTGGAATTAACAATAATTAGCTGTACAAGATCGTATATTCTTTGATGACATTAATACTCCAAAAAAGAAAGAAATATTTATCAATAAAGAATGCTCCTCAGGAAAGGAAACCCTTTTCTATCTATCGTATTGTAATTTTTAACCCATGGATTTTGTTAAACTCAGCAAATTGAGACACAAACAATTTCTTTGTTTCTTCGATGGTCCGTCGCAGATCCACCCAACTCCATCGCAATTTGTATATGCAGAGAATTGTTAGTAGGCTACAACACTGTACTTGTAACAGGGGATCTACCATTACCATCCAACACAATTTCAAATAAATCAGCTTCAGATTCTCCATCAAAATCAGCAGCTTTAGTACTGCTGCTATTATTATTACTATTGTAGAAATTGTTTAGGGTATCTTTAGTAGCACTTCTATTAAGCCACTGAGAGTCAATTCTTCCCATTGAGAAAAGTTCTTTACTATCTTCATACCCCAAAGCAGAGGAATTTACAAGAGGACCTATAAAACATGGGTTAGGTGTCCTTTGCCCATTGGCTACTCCATAACTAAATACACTTTGACCAAAATTTACAAGCACTGTTATATCTTTGTTGGCTGCAATTGTAGGGTACAAGGGTGTCCCAAATTCCTCTGACTTGCAATGAATTACATGCACTAACTCTGCATCTAATGTAAAAAACACTTTCTTTTGTCTTGGATCAAACCCACATCCTATTACTTTGTTTTTTCTTGCCCATTCTCCTTTCTCGGTTTCACCCATAATTTTAATCCCTGAAACATAGGTGAAAAAAGGGTTGTTAATTATACAACATTTTACCATAATTTTGGCCTGCTTCTTCCATATAATTCTGCTTTTATTGAAACCCACCTAAATCATTTATTTTTATTAGGTCAACTGCTTGATACCGACTCCAAAAATTAGTTAAGCATAAGCATGCCACATTCAATGGTTTGAGATTAAACAAATTAACGGCTTCTTCTACTATTCCATTATTAATAGCTTAACTATATAGTGGACCACATGTCATTAGCCCTTGGACTAGTTATGCACATAACTTAATTCAACCAGAACTATATATTAGTGGGTTGTCAACTAATTATTTAGTGCTTCTAGTAACAATCCACAATGTAACATTCACTAATTGGGGTTCAAACTCCACAATTTTAACTCTATCGTGCATATTTTTTCACTAGTGCTGTGTAACTAAGAAAATGCTGATTAATTTTAAATATTGGAACGAACTTAAACAAAATAATAATTATTAGAAGAAGAAAATTTACCATCAAGATAAACAGAGCCATTGGAGTTGAAACCTATGGATCCTGGATAGCCTCCGGGGAGCTTCAAAGGAAGAGACCCACCTGCAGTAAGACCTAAAGATAACATAACTGCTTCTGCTGATTCATCTTTAACATCATCTTTACCAGAAAATTTCAATTCTTCAATCTTATTGAATCGCTGACTGCCATTATTAATATGTATTAAAGATTCTGAATTTGCTTTATGATTAGAATTTTCTTGGATGAGTTTAGTTTTCTCTCCTTCTTTAACTTTAACAGACTCATTATTATCTTCTCCTCCACAAGATAAAACTGTGATCTCGAAATAGGCCTCTTGTGGAAAAGCAGAATTACCCAAAGGAGGCCCTGGCAAAGGCAAAGCTGTCCTTATTACAGAAGAGACAGACAAGGAATTGTTATTAACAATGTTAATTTTCTTTAATCCTGAATTTAATCTTATTTTTTGCAAGAAATCAGCTGATCCTTGACATACTTCCCAGCTTATCTCTGTTTCTCCTTCTTTGCCATAATCACCAACTGTACATAACCCAAGTAAAGATGATCGAGTTGAAGGAGACGACATATAACCTGTAAAACCAAATCTCGACCATCCATTTTCAACTGCGTCTGTAATTAACGATGGATGATCAGACCAGTTAAATAAAGGCTTAGCTGAACCTCCTCTTCGAAACACATAATAATTTCCTCTTCTTTTTCCATCTAATTCAAGCTGATGATTATTATTCCCAACACTTCCATAGTGATGAAGTCTGGCAATCCCATCTTGAACGGCGTCGTTTCTTGTTCTTGTTCTCGCTGAATCAACAACAACAATATCTCTGCCTTTTTTGAAACAGCACCATCTTCGAATCAACGCTATAGATAGAATTGCAAGAATTGTAATTCCTAGTGTCACCAATAAAATATGTTCCCATTCAAGCATTCTTGAATCAAGAAATCAAAAAACAAAACAAATTTCTGTTTCTGGAATTTTAATTCTTCAATTGCATATAGAAAAAGAGAAGAAAAGGAAAGGAGAGGAGAATAGGAAAAAAAGAAAGGCGTGGACTAAGACTGGTTCAAGAAAGGCAGAAGGTTATGTATTATATGAAGAACAGTAAGAGGAAATATTCTACAAAAGGGTATTAACGTTTCTTCTTCGAAGTCCATTCTTTATATAATTAATTATTCTGAACTATGAACGGACAGTCTTCTGAATAAATAAATTAAAAGAACGCATTAGTTGATTCATTAATTTTTCAAAGGAGAGAGAGATAGAGGATGGCCATTAAGCACATCTAGAACTCTAGAAAACTTAATTAATTAATAAATTAGAAAATAGAATTAATATTTTTTGTACAATTTTTGGAGGAAACAATGATGCATTTGCGGTACCGGCAAGGCGGAGATTATAAAAGAAAACAGAGGAAACATGGGAACAACAATTTCATTGTAGAACGCGTAGGTAGTTATTTGTCGATTAACGTTTAATCTTATGGTGGTTACTGTAACTTTGTTGGGGAGTAATTTTTTCTCCTTTTGTAGTGAATTATCTGATGCGGGACTAAATAATTGTGAATGAGTATGTAGGAGAATTTTTATTATAAGAATTAATGTTAAAAATTTCTTTGACTATCTTTCATTTTTTTTCCGGATCTATAATTTATTATTTAAGCAATAATAAAATAAGATTTTAATAGATATTGTCAAAAAAATATTCCCCAAAAATAAAAGTTATATAAAACGGTGTTTATGAGTTTAATAGAGAATATTTTTTTAATGTCCATAATACAAATCTCTTTACGAATTTTAAAAATATTAGTTAATATTTTTTATTTGAACTCTTACAATGAATGAAAAGAAAAATATTAGAAATACAAATATTAAAAATAATATAGTTATATATGCAAGGAAAATTATTTTTTTTTAAAACGAATGAAACGAAAAGTGGATTTATATTTATGAATGGAGAAATAATATTTGAAAAAAAAAAGAGAGAGAGAGAAATTGTACATTTTCGTAAGAAAAGAAAATGTTGTAGCGCATCATTTAGCTAATTTATCATAAGTTTCCAACGGAGGATCTATTCATATTGAATTGGTACATTAGATTTCTATAATTTCAAAAAGTTAATATGAAAGAAGAAAATATGGGATATGTTATAGTCCTGAAATTGATGCACAGAGAAAATTTGTCTCATTTTTATTTCATGTAAAGGGATGGGCTTTAATTGCTTTACGTCTTCCCATTTAAAGAAATCGTTATATTTGCCTAACATTACATATTCAAACTTCTTGTGAAAACCAATTAATCGGACCACTCAACTCAATAATTAACTAGTTTCAATTTTTTTTTTTTAAACTTTCACTCACTAATGAATACACCATTACTTATCCATCTCCAATATACCAAATCAATCACATCTATAGGCTAAATTAGGTAGCAACTTTTCAATTTATTATTGTTCAAAATTATAAGAGTTAATTATTTATTATTTGGTAAAATAACTTTAAGATTTTCAGTAATATTTTATAAAAAGATAATTTTCTTTTTGTGGTTGTTTAGATACATACAAATTCAATATTTATAAATTTAGTGAAATCCATTTAATATTCAATACTTTTCCCTTCTAATTTTTAATTTTTTTTTTCACATAATAAGTGTCATATTTTTTTATTGTAACAAAAAAGAGTTGATTTTTCTTTCATATTCTTGAAATATTAATAAATATTACTAGACTTTAAAGATTCAAATGAAAAGTATATTAGTCATTTACTAATGGAGTGCAAGAATACTATTGATTGTGTTTATTTGTTCACAACAAAATGGTTATCATTTTATTTTAAACAGTTAAATATTATTTAAATATATAATTTAACCAAATACATCTTTACTTTTTAGCGCTGGCGTTAGAGGTGGCCATGGGCCGGTTCGGCCCGTTGGGCCCGGCCGAACCGGCCCGAAACCGTCATCGAACCGGACCGCCGTGAACCGTAACCTGAACCGGCCGAAGGACGGGCCGGTTCAGGTTCAACAATTTCTTGAACCGTAACCGGAAGGGCCCGTGAACCGTGAAAAACCGTCCGAACCGTGTAATCGAACCGCCGGTTAACCGAAAAAATTAAAAAAAAAATTAATTTTTCTGGCCCGGCGGGCCGAACCGCCGGTTTGAACCGTCGGGCCAATGGTCGTACAAGATGTGACATGTGGCAGCTTGGAACCGGCGGGCCAAGCGGTTTGACCATGAACCGAATTGGACAGGTGGGCCGAACCGTGGGCTGGAACCGGCGGGCTGGCGGGCTTGGCTAGGGGCGCGCGCAGTGGGCTGGCCCGGCGGGCTGGAACCGTGGGCCTAGCCCATTTTTCTTCATCTTTTCACATCTGACACAAAAAATAAAAGGGCC
>CANUEY010171405.1:0-73387 GCA_948099555.1 Croton setiger | reverse complement strand
TCATGAAGAAATACAAGAGCTGAGAGAGAGATTGTTTAAAGAATTTGAGATGAAGGACTTGGGAAGACTTAAATACTTCTTGGGAATTGAAGTTCTGAGATCAGGAAAAGGAATATTTATTTCTCAGAGGAAGTATGTACTTGATCTCTTAGCAGAAACTGGAATGCTGGATAGTAAACCAGTTGATACTCCAATGGTTCCTAATCATGGTTTGCAGATTACTGAAGGAGCAAAACTAGCAGACAGAGGACAGTATCAGAGGTTAGTTGGTAAGCTCATTTATCTTTCTCACACAAGACCCGACATTGCCTACGCAGTTGGAATAGTAAGTCAGTTCATGTATAAGCCACAGGAAGAACACATGAATGCAGTCATCAGAATTCTCCGATATCTGAAGGGGTCCCCGGGACATGGAGTGATGTTTCAACGGAATGGTCACTTGGAAGTAAAAGCATTCACTGATGCAGATTGGGCAGGTAATCCTGTTGATAGAAGGTCAACATCCGGATATTTCACTATGGTAGGAGATAATGTGGTAACTTGGAAAAGCAAAAAACAGAAGGTGGTATCCTTATCAAGTGCAGAGGCAGAATTCCGGGGAATTGCTCGAGGTTTGGCGGAAGTTTTGTGGATCAGGAAACTCCTTACAGATATTGGTTTCCCACCTAGCACTGCTTGTAAGTTGCTGTGTGACAACAAGGCAGCAATCAATATTTCAGAGAATCCAGTTCAACATGACCGAACAAAGCATGTAGAGGTGGATAGACACTTTATTAAGGAAAAATTGGAAGAAGGAAGTATATGTCTCCCGTCGTCCGTGCCGAAGATCAACTAGCTGATATACTGACCAAAGCTGTTCCGGGAAAGTCATTTAACAGGTGTTTGAGCAAGTTGGGCATAGGAGATCCTACGACTCAACTTGAGGGGGAGTGATAAAAGAAAGGAAAGAAAATAAAGAATCAAGCAAAACATGGAAGGAATTCAAAATCATATCAAACAGAATCAAGCGTTTTATTATCAAATATTTTTCATTCAATTACATTTATTGTGTTCTGTAATATAAAGTCTATAATCTGTATACACATATGTAAGCTCTTTGAATGAATTGAATAAAAATCAAGAACTCTTCCAAAACCAATCCTTCTGATATCAAATTGAAACAGCAAGTTTATCAGTTAGTATTATTCAATGAGTTTAAGTCTAAATAAGTATAACTTCTACATATTCTGTCAAGTTTACTTTGATTTCATAAGCATATCATTCCAACGGCACCACCTCTAAAAAACAGACCAAGGTTTGAAAAATTCTAATTTTATTAAATTAGAAAAATAAAATAGTAATATTGAGAAAATAATTATAAATATAATGGTAGCACGTAATATTTTTGGCAAAATATTAAATTAAAATATATATATATATATATAAAGCTAAGCTGACCATATGAAATCTAGGAATTCAGTTCTTACAAAAAACATTGAACAATATGTATAGTGTTGAAAATACACAGGATATGAAAAGATGTAGTTAGGGAGCTATTTCTTTTATTTTTGGCAAACACTTGATGGAATTGACTGGTCAATTCTTCCAACTTGAATAAGGTAACCAACGTGGGCTGAATTACTTCATATATTTCAAGCAATACTATGTATTAATTTTCAATCTATACATTCTAAATAAATGTTTATAACTTAGAAAAATAAAAATATTCTATTAATTTATTTAGAGTTTAAATCTAAAAATGCAGATAGATTAAAAATCGATATTTATAATTTAAAATCGACATCCATAATTTGACGTCTGCGAGGAAATCGGGTAAATCCAAAAAAAAATGCACATGCATGGAAAGTATATATGGTGAGACAGATGACAATAAATATTCATGGAAACGGCACATCAGGTGTGACTGGAGACTGAAGTTTGTATGATAGATACAGATCCCAATACTGTAAGTTAAGTGAAAATGGTTTTTTACTTACATACTTAACTTCACATCACTCTTTCTTTAATCAACTCTCACTTCTTCTTCTTCTTATTTATTCCTCTTTTCTTACATACTCCTTTTCATATTCTCTATTTATTTTTATTTTACATTTTCCTTTTACTCACAGCCTGCTTCTAACGCTTTTTATTTTAATTTTTATTAATTCTTCAAAATTATATTCAACTGCCTCACTTCACTTAATCAATGATTGCAACAATTCCCTAATTTTGTCACATCAATTTGCAATTTTGGTTATTTAGGTATTTCAATCAACCAAAAATAAATATATAGAAACCTGTTATGATTGATGGAGAGAAAAAATTACTAATTAAATTTATTTAATTATTAATTTTTTATTTAATTAGTTAGTTATACAAAAATTATAATTTTATCTATATTTTTGTTCCTCTATTTTTTTAATTATACCTTTTGTCATAGAGTTTTATTTCCCATGATGTTTTTCCTTTCTATTGAATAATAAAAATTATTATGTTAATTTCGTTAAAAAATGCATGATAGCTCTTCAATTAATATGTATTTAATTAATTAATTATTCTTTAATTAATATGCACTAAATTACAATTTTAATTAAAAAATAAATAAAAGAAAAAGAAAAGGCTGGTTAACAAAGAACAACAAACGAAGATGAAATATCAACCACCGACATTCGACTACGCCACTTCTGATTTTCACCACTTGAAATAGCCCCGTGACACAGCAAGCAAGCTTCCTAGTCACTAGAAACACCAAGAACGGAAGCCCGAGGATAGATAACCATTAGGTCGAAAATCTCAATTCGGGTTAAGTCGAAAAATCCGCAAAATTTCACCCATTTGAAGTGGTTTTGTATCTAATTTAAAAACACTAATGACTTGCTCTCAAACTGAGCGATCTTTTAATGTAAAAATTGGTCAATTTGATATCAAATTCTGGCAACCATTATTCAAATTTCTGATTTTGATATTTACAAAACCACAATACTAACAAAAACAAAAGAATTAGGTCCGCATAACAATATGATTTTAATGTTGATATTACAATTTAGCAATCATCATAATTATAGCATTGTTATTATTAAATTAAAATATTCTTTAATATTTTTTTTTGAAATTAATAATTTTTTTTTTCTTTCGTAGTTAAGGAGATGAATCATCAAATCTCGAGGTATTGGAATTAATAATAAGTATTAGTAATGAAAAAACATTTTTACTTGGAAAGAAAAATAAAGTTAATTGCTAATTAGGGGTGAAAAGTAGAAAAGTGAAATTAATTAGTGTCCTTTTAGCAAAAAAAGAAAAAGTAGAAGAGGACCACTCCATAGAAGGAAAGTTCACATGATATCATATACCAAGTTGAGTATTATGATAATTAATTAATATATTTGTATTTAATTATATATTTGCACTAAGAGAGTTAATTATATTATTCTTTCCTAATATGGCATCTTAAACAATATCTTTCCTTAATTATTCAAGAACGCCGCTATCCTTTTATGGAATATATTTGTATTTTTAAATGGAATAATCATGATTAATTGCTTTTAACTATTCTAATTTTAGTAAGGGTGTATCATAATAATGTAATGTTTATTACATTTGGGTAAAGCAATGTTCACCATTATGCCACCTAACCATTATTTTAAAGAATGTTTAATTTATATAAGAAAATATTTGAATAACATAAAAGGACTTAAATTAAAGCGGTTTACTTTTAGTATTTTAAATGATGATTATGATTATAAAAAACAACGTTGTTATGGTTAAATGAAATAAAATTTAATAGTTTTCAAAGTTTTGATTTAATAAAACATTAACTCCTTGAAATGCTACGAAATGGCGGCTTAATAATGTTGTAGGCTTAATAATATCAAAATCATATGGAAGGACTAAAATATATCGAAAGAAAGTAAAATTTTGGATTGGAGAGCTTGAAAATGTATTTATAATTAGACAAATTATAACTTATGAGCTCTTAGAAAAGCCTAGTAAAGCAAGGGTAAGACTGTAAAATGAAAGGGGCACAAGGAGTAGGTCAAAGTTTCATTTTTTAAAATGCCATTGGGCGGGAGTTTTCTGCCTTCTATTTTTTCACATTTGGAGACATGAGATTGCAAGCGATTTGAACCAAGTCATGAATGATTTCTATCGGAAAATACTTTTGTTGGATCTCACATATAAGGAGCCCTCCATAGGGCCGAGTTTTGAGTTTAGACGTGTCTAGGTGCCACAAGTCGCTAAGCCCAGCTGGAAATTTAGAGGATCCTTAGATCGCGATTTTCTCATAGTCTATCTGAGTAATCGCCTCTCGTATTAACCTTAACCCTAAATAAGACTCTCCAAACCTATTTTTAATTGAAACCTAAATGATTTAATTTTTTTTTGAGAGTTGATAAAATAAATTAGATAATATTTATTCCTTCCTTAATAGAAATTAATTTTCTAAAAAATACATTTGTAACTTTTCGTAAAATAAGTCAACTTTAACTAAACGATGCTTTCAAATTTACTAATTCAATAAATTTCAACATGAAGGAAGATATCCCTTATGCTTTAAATTTTGAATAATAATAACAATAATAGTTATATTTGCCCATCCATAGACCGTGTTTGTAATTTGATAGTAATACAAATAAAACATTATTATATAATCCAAGCTTATACACTAATTATTACTGAATCCAAGAAGTTTAATTTTTTTGTAAATTTCATCCAGAATTAGATTTTAAGGTTTAAAGGTAACTAAATTTTAAGAATTGGGTGCTAATTTTAAGAATTGCATATATTTTCCCAATCAATATGCAATATTTAAAGTTAGATTTGACAAATAAAATCATTTAAGGGCCAAAAAGAATTAAGTATGCAAAATCAAGGGCCAAATAATAAAAATGGATAGAAAGAAAGATGGGGAGAATAAAAGGGAGTGGAAGAAGAGGAGAGTGAAAAGACAAGTCAAACGTCAAATCGGGGGTCTTGAAATCATAAGACAGTCAGTGGATGTGTTGTCAATCAACAGGATTTTGTGTGTTCTTTTTTTTTTTTATTTCTTCTTTTTTCCAATTTTTTTAATAAAAATTATTTATTTTATATTTATACTCTCCGTTATGAAATAGAGATTTTTTTTTTGTTTGGAGATGTTTTAATTAAATAGCAACTACCTAATTTTTTCTTACTTTTTTACTATTTTGCCCCAAGCTTTTAGTGTATTAGTGCAAAAAGTGAGTCAAATGTTAATGGTTTTCAAATGTACCCTAACATGCAACAGGGACGCATATCCTTTTGGCTTTGAGCGTTCGTATTCAAGTGTTAATAAACACTTGATGTATTTCACTTATAAATACAGCTAACTCTATAAATTAAATTTTGTCTGACTAAAATGAGCGTTGTCGTAGAATTATGCATAAAAATGAGGAGAGAGAGAGCTGAAAGTTGAGAATTGCTTTCAATTTCTTGAACGCCCCAAATATAAGGAAACCTAGCCACCATTGCATTTAGAAGAGGGAGACGAAATTTTCAGTCCCTCCAATTCTCCTCTTCAAAAATCAAAATTTATTTTTTTTACTCTTAAACACCCCCCCCTCCCCTCCCTCTTACCTTCACCTTAAATGTCCAGAACAAAACCAATGAAGAGTGAGAGAGACAATTCTGATGAGAACTCCCAATCATCAAAATTGAAGTGCATATTTCAGTTCTATAAATATATGTTTCATTTTGTTACCTTTAATACTTAGGATTCCACTATCCTCAATTCTTCTTCCATTTAGAGATGATATCTTGATCAATTTGTTTTTTCTCTCTTTTAACAGCGAACATAAGAAAAAATCATTTTCAATTTTGAAGGAAATCCAACTAAAAGTGTTTTCATGTTGAAAACTTTGGAGGAAACTAAGTTTTGACTGTTTTGACTGAAAAACATTTCAATCTTTCTCCCATAAATTTGCACAATCCTGCTACTTTTTCATTTTACAGCCAAAAATATAAATTAGCTTTAAATCTTACTCCAAGCCTTACAACATGCGCGACTCTGAAGGAAAAGAAAGTGAATTTGTGGCGTTAGACGTTTTTTTTCATGCATCCAATTTTTTTCGTTGTCTTTTAGTGCTTTTAGGGGGAACTTTCGGGAGAAGAAATTAATGCAAAGGTTTGAGACAAACGGTAATTGTCTCTATTTCAAGAGAACACAAGTAGTATTTTTTTTTTTTTTATTTTGAAATTTATAAAGCAAAAATAGTTCATTTTCACTTGCCAAACAATTTTTTATAAAATTTTCCATATTATATACTACGAAAAATTGATTTTTAAGCACAAAATAGTTTAGATATAAATTTTTATAAAATTATTTTGAGTGACAACGCTAACTTGGTTTCTTGTAATTTAATGATTTTAATAAGCAAATTTATAAGTGGTTTCATCCTATTTAAATAAATATTTTCATGCATTTGTACTGAATTTAACTTTTTTGATATCATAAAATAACTTTTAAAAAATGTTAAACATAAGCATAAAAATTAAAATGTGGTAAAAGGTTAGTTGAAATATATTATTTTTAAAGTTATTTCTTAATCTTTCATTTTACTTTATGTTTTCATTTTATATATTATAAAACAGTTAATTTTGTTTCAATGTTATTAAAATGATGTTAAAATATTTCACTTAATTCAATATTTTTTTTCTTATATTTTTTAAATTAACCTGTTTTTTATATTTTAAAAAAATTATATTATCTTCTTCTTTTTTATTTAAAACAGGAATAGAAATTAATAATTCATATCTCATATAAATTATTTATTTATTATTATAAATAAATTTCATATCTCATATAAATTATTTATTTATCAATATTATAAATATGATTTTATTTATTAAAATGATAAAAATACTAAAATATTGTTTAATCAACTAATTGATCTTTTAGTTTTTCTACCATTTTGATATTATTATTTCAGACAGACAGACGTAATATAATAATATTCATCAATTAGAGAAAATATTTGAAGTAAGATACTTAAATAAATATGAGACTATCCTATTTGCAGAGCGTGTTTAGTAAAATTAGTTATTAAATAAGTGTTTAATATTTTGAATAATTTAAAAAAAAAACATTTGACTTTTTTTAAAGAAACATTTTGAATAGTTTTTGCTTTTAAAACTCTTAGGTTGGTTTTTTTTTTAAAAAAAAAAAGTTGAGGGTTCAATAAATAAGATTTATTTTAAAAATCATTTCACTCAAAGTTATAAAAATATATTTTTTAATATTTTAATAAACCTTAATAATAATTCTTCATAACAATAAAAATTACTTAAAAATTATTATATGACCATATTAATTTGTTAGGAGTAGTGTTTTTAATTCAATCAAATTTTCTCATGTGTCGTGATATAAAGAGATTTAGCAACTAACACTAAGACTCTTTTTCTCTTCTTCATTTGCACGTGCTAACTCTTGTCTCACGTGCAGGTGTGGTTCCTACAAACAATTTAATTTATAATTAATTCTTTTTTTAAAAAAAAAAAAAAAAAAAACCCTTCGGCGTTGTTGGGCAGCGCAGCAGTCCCAATGTTTGAACATGAACCATTGAAAACCCTCTACACTCGACCCGACACGCTTTCCAATCACACCCCTCCCTTCCACTTCTCCGCTCCATCCAAATTTTTTCATAATTATTAATTAGTCCCTATTTTTTATATGTTATATAATCTAATGCATATATTTATAATATTATATTTATTCATTCATTTTTTTTATGTTATATTATTTGGTCATTTCAATGATTAAATTATTGAATATTTTAAAAATAAATAACTAAATTCTGGAATATTTTAAAATAGTTGGAAATAAAAAGTTAAAAACTTTTCATTGATATTAAATTTGTTAATTTTTTTTAATGAGAATTAGTCTTTATTTTAAAATATTCAACATTTAGTTGTTTATTTTTAAAATATTATATTATTTAGATACTAAAAGGAATATATAATTAAATAAGAAAAAAAAAGAGAAGGATGAAAAAATATTTATTAAAAATACAAGGAGTTAATTAAATAATATATAAAAATAATGGGATTAATAAATAGTTATCCTCTTGTTTTTGTTCTAAAATACACCCATTACAGGAATTTAAAAATATTCTTTATTATTTATATTTGAAGCACACAATTGTTACAATTATACTATTTATTATCGATTACAAATTGTATAGCAAACTTAGTTATAAATTACAAATTAAACAGATGTATCATTTTAATCATTAGAGTAGAGTATGAGGTTTTGCGTCCGACACCTCACCCCACCTCACCCCACCCATTCATTCCTCCTTTTGCCACTTCAATTCAATTATTCCTATCATTTTCAATGTGTCATTATCTTAATTTCTAACTTTCTTTATCTAATAATTCAGATTATAACCTTTTCTTTTAAAAAAAATTAATTTCCAATACTATTTTATAAATTAATTAGTCAATTAAAAATTTTTTATTCGTATAAGTTGATTATATTTTCATAAAGTTGCTCTAACTAGTAGTATTTAATATTAAAAAATAACTGGAATAAAAATAGTGAGTGTAATGATTTTGTTTAGAGGTAGTAAAATTGGAGGAGACATAAACACTATTATGCATCCAATGTGCTTCTAACTTTCGATTATCGTTCCTAAGTCTCATAATTACCCCTTCAATTATACTTCTTTTTATGTTTAATAGTAATTTTTATTTTTTTCTTATTATATTCAGTTAAAAATATATTTCATATTTATATTATTCAATTATCTTTGTTAATTCTATGCAAGATAACTTAGCATTTATATAATTTAAAAATTAACATTTTGACAGTAATAAGCAGAACATACTTCCCTAATTTAGAAATCAAAATTTAAAGCACACTAAATATTCGTATTCTTAAAAGTTATTTACTATTAACATACTACACACCAGACATCACCACGCTCGCCCAATTATCAATTTATAATTAATATTTTGGTGTGGCATGTTTGAAATCATCAGTCACTAGTTTTTCTTGTTTAATCTTTTGATTTTTCAATTTATAATAATGTTAAAATAGGAGATCTCAATTTTAGTACCCTATATATATATATATATATTAAGGAATGAAAATTAAGTTTATAATTAATCTGTCCTAAGTCTATTCAAACATTGAGAGAGGACTTATCATTTGATGAAGAATCTACTTTTTATTTTGTTCTTGCCTTCTGGCTTTTTAATTTTCGCATGACCAAAGAGGTGGAAAGTCTACGCTTCCTAGCTGTTTAGGCTTAATTATATTGCTACTAAGAAAAGAAATAATGGAAAGTAGTTTATGAATTTGAATAGATGAACCGTTATATGAACAGATGGATACTCCAACAAGTTTGGATGACAAAATAGTATTTTCAAACAAGTTTTGAAACAAATTAACATATTTTAAAAATTAATACGTAATAAATATACTTAATTTTCAAAATGTAATAAATAATATATTTTTTTAAAAATTAAATCCAAAAAATCTCATTTAAAAAATATTAATTTCTTTGTTTAACTGTTTGACCACTATATATTGAATCAATGATCTTTAGTAGTGTTTGTTTTACTGTTTAACCACTATATATTGAATCAATGATCTTTAGTAGGCAAGATACACTTTTTCACTGTACCATAAATCAAATTATGTCTTATTATTATATGAAATTATATATATTTCATATTCCACCAGACATCCACCTGCTTGGCACCTTCCAGACCGTTGTCTGATCACAAGAATTTGGTTAGAATTCTTCAAAATGTGTTATTTACTAAATTTTTCAAAACTTATGCTATTCACTTGCATTTTCCTAAAAAAAGTTATTTTATTGATTCTCAAGCCTCGTCATATTAATAATGTATCTCTCTAGCCTTCTTTTACCTCTTAACTTTCTTCCTCTTTTAAATATAAATTTTAGGCTACTCTAACAGTAATCCAGCTATTCAGTAATATGGTATTAAGGTTTTTAATCTTTCAGTTGGAGAAGACAAGTCTAATACGCATAAATATCAATACATGTTTGTTTTGATGACTGAGCTTAAAATATCAAAAGAGATACCACTATAATCTAACAGTTTAGTAGAAGTAGTGAAAGACTGTTTTTTGTCTTGTGGTAGGTTTTTGTAAACATCTCTTCTAAGTGAAAGGCGAAATTCTTTCGCTGGTAGTTCTTGTAAATATCATGAAAGTTCAATAAGCTTGGAAGTGTAGCTGGTGGCACTCGAAGACAACTCACGTAATATTCACTCGGATCTTAATATTCTTAAGGAGGAATTGTTGTTCAAGAAACATATTATTATTAGGTTTTCTAACTAATGATAGTTATTCCAACAGTTGTTTTTTTTATTTTTCAGCAAATAATCTCAGAATTATTAAATTTTATTCTAACTTTTAAGATAAGTGTTATCTTTTACTTCATATGAATTTAATTCTCATTCATAAATATGATAGTGAAAAGTTCGTGTTTAACAATATCATTTATGATGGGAAAAAGAAAATACAAACAAAAGGATAGTGTTCAAATCAATATTAAGGAGGAAAAAAAAAAGTAATATGCCGCCCAAGAATCATATAAAAACATAAATTACTAATTTTAAATATTTAGAGAAAGGGGAGAAATATGAGGGTAGATATAGGTAAGCTTATTAATTAGGAAAATCTATTATTTTAATCCTTAATTTTTGAATATTAATAATAGTTTGTAAGAATATTCCTAAAACATTTTGTCAAATTATTAGAATATTTTTGAAGAATCTAATAGATTATCTCATAAATATTCTTTGAAAATTGGAGTGTAGTAGTGTCAGTTAGCTAATAGTAATTATTATTAATATTCTAAATTATAATTAAAAATCATTAAGTGAGATAAATTGTTCGATCAAACATTTAAATTGATTTTGTATTATAAAAAGTCGGGGAATGATAGACTATAATTTTTTTATAATGACTAATACGGTACAGTTTCTGTATAATTCATTGAAGTGATTTATATTTATGACATGTTGATTAGCAGCTGATGTAACATTAATACAATAGTGAGCAAATTAAGGAAGATGCTTTAAATATATTGAACTAATTTCCATATGTAATTCAAGTATATTCCATTGGGATTTACACACATACTTACGGATTTCAACAACTAGTAATTTATTTTTTCAATATTACCCTTAATATTAATTTTACTTGTATTTTATATTTGTAAAAAATAATTAAATTTAATTTTTTATAATAATTTGCTAATGTTAATCTTATTTAATTATATTAATACATACATTATCATTTAAATTTAAAACGTAAAAAAGTAAAAAAATAGATGTAACAATTTTTCTGAAACGAAAATAACATATCATCGTAATAATAAGAGTGTTGCTATTTTTTAATAAATTTTAGTAATACAGAGCAATCAATATTTTGTAAACTTAAATTTATTTTAATTGCATTTTTGGTATTTGAAAATATTCTAGAATTAATAGCACCCAAAATAATTAGGAATTTGAAAGAACATATACGTACATATATGTAATTTGGTTGTTTATAAAACTATTATGAGAGTGATTGAGATTTGGATTTCTCTCTTTATAGCTTGAAAAAATATTTATTTATTTTGAGTAAAAGAAAATTTTTTTTGTTGATAATGTAAAATTAATTACGATAAGCAAACACCATATTAACATTGATATAAGAGGGTAAAGCCATTGAGTGCGTCAAAAAATTCATTTTAGAAAAATTAATAAATTACCTATTTCATTGAATAACTGTAGTTTTATTTTGTAAAATTGATTAAAAAAACCTAAAAAGTGGTTTTAAGAAATTGTATTTTTCAATAATTAAAAACCATAAAATTAAATTACAGTTCCAATTTATAATTATATATTAAGATATAATAGATTATTGTGAGTAATGAAAATTAAATTTTTTTTATTTACTAGTCATTTACATGAAAATTGTGTTCCACAAGACGGTGTCGCTTCAAGGGTGAAGCACCACAAAAATAATGGCTTTAGGCCCTTAATTTTGCATTTAAAACTAGTTGGTAAATTTTTTTTTTTTTTTTTGATAGTCAAAGTTTTCCCAATTTTTAATCCTATTTTAATTAAATTTCACCTCAAGTTCTTGACTACTACTAGCTTCACCTCAATTAGCTATATTAGAGATTGCAAACAGTTGATAAAAACATAATATAAAGAATTAATAACTAATTTTGCATCTCAAAAGTTGAAATTTTGTCAATTTATTTATTAATAACAAGGCTTTATCATTCAATTTGCTATAGCTCACTAAAAGTCTCGAGTCTAATTGACTAACAATTTCGTTCAGCTGAATATCTATTAGTTGTTTAAATATTATTTTCTAAAAAAATTAATTTTCTTAACTTTGAATATTTTATATACGACTTACATTTAATTCAACATCTAAACGCTATTTAAATGACTAATTCTGTCAACTGGTACTAAGATTAAAATGATTGCTCGCATATAAATAAATATTTATGGTAAAACTAGTTGTGTGCCTGTGCCTATTTACGGCTTTTAAATTGTTTTGAATTTTGATTTGGTATTTTATTATTTGTTAAAATATTTTAATTGAAAGTTAATTTTGGGAATAGTTCATAAGTTAAATAGTTATAGCAATAAAATATTATTTTTTTAATTTAAGAGAGCGATTTAACTTAACAAATCATATATAATAGGGAGTGACTCTCCTCTATCAACATTCTCGAGTAAAAATTCGAACTCATCATTTATAAATTACAATGCAATACATTAATCATTAAATTAGACCCTCAATACAATATTTGAGTTTAGTGTCTTAACAGTGTTACATATAACATTGACAAGACCATATATAAATCCTTTGACATATTGGCTCATCTCCTCTTGGAATTACATTTCTCTCCTTACAACTTTAAAAAAAATTTAAAATTGACTGAATTCTAATTTTAGCTAGGTTTATGAAATATAATGGTTGGATTACTTAGTCTAATTATTTTTTGAAAATGTAACGATTTCTATATCTAAAAAGGTTAAGACTATCATTTATTAATGTTAATTTTAGTTATGTAATTTAAAATTTTGAGCTTTTCTTAAACATTGAAAACTAGCTATTCTTTTTAAAAAAGATATTACAATTGAATCGCGATTGAGTACCATATGTAACATTTTTTAAAAAGGAAGTATCTAAATAAAAAAAATACCTATAACAATAGCAGACATCATCTAATATAATCGAAACTCATGGAGGTGAGGCAGAAATTCTGGTACAAATACCTCAAAATGGCAATCTCCCAGCTGTATTGCCGATATTCGGCGAAGTTGGCCAACATCGGCACTAGAATTAAGCTCATAGTGTTCTTCGATGAATTTTAGAACAGGAATCCTCTCATCAACCATAACATGAAGCATCGAGCTCACTGTTGGTAAACGTGTTATGGCAAACTGTCCTCCACAGGTGTCATTACATGTCCCTTGATGTAATGGAGCATGATCCTACTACCTCTGATATTAGCGTCCTTAAAGCCCAGAAAATCCAGGTAGTACTGACACCATCCAACCAGAGGCCTTTGTAATCGGCCCGTCACAACACGTTTGTCGATAGGCAGCCCAAGCATCACCTCCACGTCCTCTAGTGTGATGGTCTTCTTTTCGAAGGGCAAGTGAAAGGTGTGCGTCTCCGTACTTCAATACTCCACTAGAACAAAAAGAAGGGCCCAATTGTAATATATGGACTCAATCTTTCGCACCGCACCGAAACCTTGCTCGTCGATGTAAAATAGTGTCCGGAGATGCTCGACGTCAAGTTGCTGCCATATTTGCGTGTCGGCTCACCTGATGCACAGCGAACTATCGTATTTTACCTCACCTGTGAACACGTGAATCAATCTGTGTTCCCGTTGAAGGAACAATAGATCACGGCTAGCAGGCTCTTAATCTAACACGCGTTGCTGCTGCGAACTAGAAGATTCTCCTCACTCCATTACTGCACGTTGTATTTGCAAATAATTTCTTAATTATTTTCTAATTCAAATTCCTTTTATGTTATTATCGGTCAATTTATTTTTTAAAAATATTTTTTAAATAATATATTTTTTTATTAATATTCTTAACTAATATACCTAAAAAATAATGTAAATTAATTTCGCATACAAATTCAATCTAGCATACATATACTGTTATTTTCGCATATAATTTTTTTTGTCCACATACGAAACTACTTCAAACATTATTATCGCATATAATTTTTTTTTTTCATACAAATTTTTTTCCGCATACTAATATTGTTAACTAATTAACTAAAATATTATTGCTTACAAATGTTATTATCTACAAACTACCTAAAATTTATTTTACTTAAACATATTATAATAAATGAGTATTATTTTAAATTAAAACTAAATTAAAAATTGATACAAATAATAAAAAATATACTAACATCAAAAGAAATTAAATTCAAAAACACATTTTTTTTATCATAAAGTGAGTAATCGAAGTAATGAATTGTTGTTGAAAAACTCTGAAAACTGTTGAATGGCTGATGAAAAGGTCCAAAATTCGACAGTAAATGTTTGGTGAATCGGAATAGAAAACGGTGAAAGGAAACACCGACTATTGTTATTTAAATGAGTTCGCATAACGCTTATGCAAACTCTCACCGGCAATTCAGGGGTTCGCATAAGCATTATGCAAACTTCCTGTACACGCTACGTGTCCGTCATCGGCTTGGCTCTATTTAAATATTCGTCTTGATTCGTCATTAATATAATTAATAATTCGTAGTTCGCATACCTGATATGCAAACTTATATTTTCAAATTAAAAAATTTATGAGTTAGCATATTTAATTTCCTAACTTCTGATTTCCTAACTTGTCTAATTAGTAAAATGCACATGCGAACTAATTAAGTGATGTACATTATTCATATTCATATTTGGATTACTTTTCAGTAAATGATTTGTCACATATTAGTGTAAGAGTCAATACAATTAAGGAATAAGGAACGTGATTTTGCCCTCAGCCTACATGTACGTTCAATTCAAATAATATATACTATTATTATTATTATTGTAATGTAAATTACAATTAGTATCACAAATTAAAAAATAATCGATTATTGTTATTATTATTAATATATACTATACAATAAAAAAAAATTGATGACCATTTGCTTTTTATCTTATTAATTTATATCATCATCATCCCCCTTTTTTAAATACCTCAGCCGCCCAGAATAGCCACCCATATTGCCTCTCTCTCTATCTTCCCTTTCTCTCTCAAAATATCTCTCTTCTCTTCTCTTCTCCTTTCCATCATCGCACTCTAAAGAATCTCTCTTTCTTTCTCTCTCTAAAACCCACTGTAATTCATACAATTCCCCCAATTACCCATCTTCTTCTTCAGCAAGAACAAACAACCATTCAACACCACCAAAAAAAAAATGAAATCTTTTCTTTTTCATTATCTTCTTCTCTTATTCTTTCTTAATTAGCCCTTCAAATTAATCTCTCTCTCTTTCTACTAATTAATTCTCTTTGCAGAATTCACCCTTCTTTACTTTGTATCTTTCTTTCTTTCTTATATAGCAAGAATCAAGAACAAGAAACAGCAAACCTAATAATAAAGGAAAAGAAAGAATTAGTATTGTTATTATTATTATTCTGAAGGAAGAAGAAATTATGACGATGACACTTGAAGAATCCTTAAGATCTCTGTCTTTAGATTATCTAAATCTTCTAATCAACGGTCAAGCTTTCTCTGATGTAACTTTCAGCGTAGAAGGAAGATTAGTACATGCGCACAGGTGTATTTTAGCAGCAAGAAGCTTGTTCTTCAGAAAATTCTTTTGCGGACCGGAACCACCAACAGGGTTAGACCCAGGAAGCGGTTCAAGGATGATAAACCAGGTTGGAGGAGGATCGGCGACGGTTGGTTCGAGGCAAAATGTAATACCAGTAAACTCAGTGGGATATGAGGTGTTCTTGTTGCTGTTACAGTTTTTGTATAGTGGACAAGTCTCTATTGTCCCTCAAAAGCATGAACCAAGGCCTAATTGTGGTGAAAGAGGTTGTTGGCACACGCATTGCACCTCAGCCGTTGATCTTGCTCTTGATACTCTTGCTGCCGCTAGATATTTTGGTGTTGAGCAGCTTGCATTGCTTACTCAGGTCTCTAATTAAACTCTTCTCTTCCTTCTTTCTTTCTTCTTTGTTCTTCTTCCTTCTTTTTTTTTTTTTTCACCATACAGTCTTCTTGAAATCTTGATTAGTGTGTAGAGTAGTCTTATTGTTTTGTGGGTATGGAGTCATCACTGCTGTTTTTTTTTTCTCCTTTCTTTTTTCTTTGTCGAATTTTGGGTTTTGGGAAGTGGGAAGGGATTTTTTGAAGTGGGATATATTTTCTTTTTTCATTTCTTAATTAATTAATTTTGTTTTTGTGTAATCAAATTCTTATTATCTCATTGTGGAGTAGCTAAGTTACTTAGGTCGGGTCATCTTTCCTTAAAAGAAGTTTTCTTGAACATTCTTGTTCAATTTCTACAATTTTTCTTCTTTTTTTGATTTAATTAGTTCCAATTATTCCAACGTCAGTTACAATATTCTTGATGATTCTTCCTCCTCTCTTCCTTTTTCATTTTTGTTTCAAATATTTGTCATTTTTTTAACATTAAATTACTTCCAATTATTCTTTTAATAGATAAGAAAAAAAAAATAATTATTTTAGCTTTTTCAATATTCTTAGTTCCTTCTTATTCTTCCTTTTGTTCTTGGCCCCGATTGCTTCTGTTTTTGATTTGTATAGTGATCAAGTTAGTATACATTTATTATTTTTTTCATCTTAATTAATGCTGTTATTATTATAAATAGAAAAAGAAAGTTAAAAAATCTTGATTTCATGTTAATTTCTTGACTTGGAAATCTCCAATCTTTATTATATACATACCAAGAAACATTCCAAATATTGTTCTTGATCTTTAGTCATATCTCTTCCACAGTAAACGTACTGTAACTATACCAACCATTAAAAAACTTTCCTCATTAAAATTTTTTTCTTCTATTTCTCAAAATGATTAAAAAAAATTTATACATTAGATATCTTCATTCTGCAACTAACCCAATTGTTTCCAATTCTAACAATTTTAGTATTTTTTTAAATGGGAAAATTAAGTTTTTAGTAAAATTATCAAATTAATCCATTGCCGCAAGGATTGGAACCCCTTTTCTTGCTTTAATGAGATGTATCACTCTAGTCATTTGGTCCTTCACATTCTAACGAGTTTTCCATTTTGTTTAAATTGCAGAAGCAATTGGCTTCCATGGTGGAAAAAGCTTCAATTGAAGATGTAATGAAAGTCCTAATTGCTTCAAGAAAACAAGACATGCATCAACTTTGGACTACTTGTTCCCATTTAGTAGCCAAATCTGGTTTACCACCAGAAGTTCTTGCCAAACACCTTCCAATAGATGTAGTAGCAAAAATTGAAGAATTACGCCTAAAATCATCTCTAGCCCGTCGATCCTTAATACCCCACCACCACCACCATCACCACCATGATCATTTTTCAGATCTTGAAGATCAAAAAGTCCGACGAATGCGAAGAGCATTAGATTCATCAGATGTTGAACTAGTCAAGCTTATGGTAATGGGAGAAGGACTAAATCTTGATGAAGCATTGGCTTTACATTATGCAGTTGAAAGTTGTAGCAGAGAAGTAGTAAAAGCCTTGCTCGAACTGGGAGCCGCCGATGTAAACTTTCCGGCAGGTCCTGCCGGTAAAACCCCACTTCACATTGCAGCAGAAATGGTATCACCAGATATGGTAGCAGTTTTATTAGACCATCATGCAGATCCAAATGTAAGAACAGTTGATGGGATTACACCATTAGATATTTTAAGAACCCTAACTTCAGATTTCTTGTTTAAGGGGGCAGTGCCTGGATTAGCCCACATTGAACCAAATAAGTTACGGCTTTGTTTGGAATTAGTACAATCAGCTGCTCTTGTTATATCACGTGAAGAAGGGAGTAATGTAAATGCAGGAAATAGTCCTAATGCAATTTACCCACCGCCGATTAGTGACCATGAACATAATAGTTCAAGTAGCGGCGGAGGAAACTTGAATCTTGATTCAAGATTGGTTTATCTGAATCTTGGTGCTAGTGGTGTAAGTGGTGGTTCAGGTCAAATGGGTTCAAGAATTGAAGGAGATGAGGATAGTAATCATAATAGTCAAAGAGGGCATGATCCTACTATGTATCATCATCATCATCACCACCATTCTCATGACTACTAATTAGCTTAATTTCAAGTTCTTGATCTTTATATATATAGATAGTATAAGAAAAATGAGGAAGAAGACAAATTAAAGATTCAAAAAACTTCATGGAAGCTCATGAATATTATTATTATTATTGGAATTATATATATATATTTATAATATGATCCTTTATTTTTGCAGTGTTTTTTCTTTTTTCTATGGTTCTTTTTCTCTCTGGTGCTCTGTGCTGGGTTTGTTGTTTTTGTGTAGGGATTTGATTGAATACGAAGAAAGAAGTGCAGTTTAACTTTTAATTTTTTGCTGCTAATGGCGAAGGAAGGAGAATCTGAGGATTTGCATCTTTAGTCCTTGAAGATGAAATAGGGAGGAAGAAGAATCAAAGAGAGAGAAATTGAAATGCAGGTCAATCTTTTCAAACTTGGCCTGTCAACTCCTTTGTATTTATTGATAAATCTAATATCATGGCCTATTTATTGCACCCTTTTATTTTTCTTGTCCCCCCACCCACCTCTCTATTTCTCCTATTTCACATTATACATATATGTATACATGCATATACACATTTTAATTAATTAATTATATATACTTAATTGAATTATTATTAATTAGAATATGCAAGAGACTTGATTTTGTTTTATATGATAAGATAATAATTGGTAGGCTTTGTTTGGACATGAGGTAGTACATATTCTATTCAATGATATATATATATGAGCTGTCTACTCTACTCTCTTCATTTCATTTAATTGTTTTTAAACTAATTAATTTTCTGACTTTTTTTTTATGTAAAAATAAATATAATTATGTAGACAAAAAAAAAAAAAAAATGAAAGGGTGTCATGCATGGATGCAACACTGAGTGTGACTACACACGACAGCTTAATATATTGGTATTATCTAAACGTGGATTCTGTTGAGTCTAAATCCTCTTTTTTGTCCCTCTTCTTCTTCTTCTTCTTCCTTCTCTTATTATTTATATGTAGCACCTAAAAACCCTAGCTTTCTTCTTCTTCTTCCTTCTTTTTATATATATATATATCCATTTTAATGGTGGGTTTTTTTTGTTCTCCTCTTTTTGATCCTTTGCTTAGCTTATCTTACTCTATAGTATTATTTTATTAAAAGCATTTCTTGTCTCATCATCAAGTTCTTTTTGTCTCTCTTTGTTTTAGGTAAGTTTCATGCATTGCCTCTTAAATAATTTGTTATAAAAGCTGCATCTTAGACTACAAACTCTGTGTACTCATTATGATCTTTTAGTTTACTTTCCCCGTAAGACTAAAATGAAATTATTAGTTTTTTTATTTCCTTTCGATTGAACAGAATATAATTTGGCATTTCTTGGTTTGCTTTTGTATTAATTTAGAAGTTTATATAATATTAGGTCAAATTAGACTGCTTAATTTTTTCTGCTAATTGATGCTCATTTGCAAGTATATGATCAGCAATTCACTTTATCTTATAATTTTATTTGATTTATGTGTGTTTTTAAAATATTATTAGTACTATGTTTTGGTGCATAAAATTAATAGAATCATTTATGCATATGTGTATGTCTGCTGCTTGATACTTAGATTAGCTTTCATGTGCAAAGAATAACTTGCCTTGTTTATTAGTTGGTGATTATGATCCTTGAAGATTCCAAGTTTGATATTATTTTTTTAGGTAATTAAAAACTATTAATTGACAGTTGTATACATTGTTTCATTTCACTCGTAAATGATTAATTTTTCTTTTAATCTTTGCATCAATTTTGGGAATTTATGTTGACTGTTCTAGTTTGTTAAGTTTTTGCTGGATTTATATTTGACAAAAAAATAAATAAATTTATTTTTGCTCATAAAAATTTACCATTAATACATTATGTAACTTTGCTAGCTTTATTCTTATTTGTATTTCTAATAAATTCCTTTGAAATATTTATTTATTTATTGACATAACCTTTGAAAATTTATTAATTTTGGTATAAAGTTTTTCACCATAATCCACTTAAGTATTAATAATGGTTTTATAATGATATTGATTTGTAAATAAATTTTAAAGGAATTTACAAAATTTATTTTATGGGAAATAAGCTTATAATAATACTTTGTAAAATATATATATATATATATATATTCAATAATATATGAAGTTAATTACTAATATATATGACTCTAAACAAAGTTTAACATTTGTTCACTTTATATAGACAATTGTTCTTACAAAGGTTTAATTGTCAATTTATCAATTTAATTGTCATAAGTTATTTAATTACTCATTTTGTACGACCAAATAATAAGGTAGGCTTACAGAAAAAAGAGTTATCATATATGTAGGATGCTTTAGGTGACAAATTTAATTTCCTTCTTGAACAAGTATTGATGTTTAGTGTTTTTCCAAGTAATTATCATCTCCTTTATTAAAGGTGTTAAATATTTCGACAAGACTACATATACTAAATATTTGACAAATTTAATTCAGTTCCAAATCTTAATAATTAAGGTGCAATTACATTCTAATTATTTTCTACTTTTCTGTTCATAGAGATGACATAAACCAATAATGGAAAACAAAAGGACTTACTAGTTAAAATTTAAAATCTCAGGAGTTTAAGTTTAGTTAAAGTTTATGATGTGACAATTGTTAGGATGTTTTAAATTATTTATTAAGGACCAAATTGTATATTAAGAAAAAGTTCAGTGGCAGTTCTATAATTAACCCAAATATTATTATCTCATCGCCCCTAAAGATTAAAATCCTAATATAGACTCTAAATTTCACAATAAAATTCAATTGGGTCCAGCAAACCTAATGTTAGCTTGGGCCAATCACAATCCCTTGGACCGACCTTCCTAATTCAAGTCCCACCTTCTTTTCTTTCTTTTTTCAAAAATTAGTTTCCTTCATTTTCTTAATATATATATATATATAAATGTCTGCAAGCTTCTACTAGTTAAGTTGTAAAATTATACATGTAAAATGTTACAAAAGGTATAATTTAGAGATAAATAAATGTGCAACCTTGATAATAGATCAAAATTTAAATTTTCCACTTATATATATTTTATATATATGTTATTTTATGGCTTATTTTCTATCCGCTTGTTATTAAGGATTGAATTAGTACGTAACTATAGAAAATCGAACTATGATTCAATTGAAAATTTTGATTTAGTTACCAAAATTTAAGGATGATTTTGTATTTTGGTAATTGATATTCAATAAACCAATCATTTTCTATTTATTTATAAATACTTTCAGTTCTCTAAATTTTCCAACCTTAAAATGCTTAAAATTTTTATCTACTGCTATAGGTTTTTTTCATAATGAATTTATAGTTGCTTTATATAATGCTTAAAAATTTATTTAAAATTTTTTCCTCATTATTAATATATTATGTAAGGGGGGTATAATATTAATTTAACCATTTTTAAGTGAAAAAATATACAGAAATAGATAGAATTCTGACTTGTTTGAAAATTACAAAATTTAGAGATAAAATAAGTATTTTTAGGTAAATATAAGGATAAAAAATTTCTATTACATCAAAATATAGAGATATAAATTTATTTTTATCTAATTAATTTATGATAATTTAATTTTGAAAATAATGTAGAGAAATCCATATGGACTAAAGTAAAGTGATAACATTATCGAAAAATTATTAGAATATCCCTATAATTTGATATATTATATTTTTTTTCTTATATTTTCAAAAATCATTTGTTTTGTTCCGACTTTTGCATTAATATATTTTTGTTTTCTGTTAGTAAATCAGTTAACTATCCGTTAGTGAGCTTAAAATTTTTATATAATACCTATTATACCCTTTTTCTAATAATTTTCACTAACATCATTTGTAAGACTTGGATGATCTTTTTCTTTTGATGTGTCTAGTGAGAAGAGTTCGGTCCGAGTCCATAAATTAGAGACGATATCAAAATTAAAGTTGGAACCGTAAATTTCCATAAAAGTGATGTAGTTTGGGCTGAGCCTTGGCATGAAGGTGGAGTTTTAAGGAATCCAACATTGACTAAAGTAAAGTGTTTAAACGAAGTTAAACAATAGTTAAACAAAGTCGGCTACTGTTGGACCGAGCTCGACACAAGGAGGAGTGTCGAGAATTGATTGGTTTAGCATATAAAAACATCTGATACATCATTTAAGACTCCGACAATTCTATTGTATTTATAGTACTCACATGATTTGTTACCCCATAAATGGTTTAGTTCAAGGTCATATAAGTTATATCATCTTATTTAACTGTATAATATGAGTTCTAAACGGTCCCATGCATTTGTTTATATATTTGGATTTATTTTAAACATAATTGGTCACAAAAGGGGTAATTAAGGGCCACAAAGTTTAGCTTTTAGAGACCATCTTTACCAAATCATGTTATCTAAAATAGTATATTCAGAAGCAACTAGAAATAAATCAACATCATTAAGGTTTGGACTTAAACTAATCATTGAACTTCCCCAATCGAATCTAATCTCAAATTACATAGAAATTGCAAATTAATATCTTTTCTTTCACAAATAATTGTCTCATTTAATATACACTTAATCCATAAGTATGTTCATTTACAAGCCAATAATAATTTGATTGTGGTTGGTTTTAGAAGAAATGATAGCGGATTGGTTAATTATTTCTATAATTATAATCATATAATTGTAGAAATTTTTTATTTTAATTTTAGTGTTTTTTAAAAATATTTTAATAATAATTTATTTATTTGGTCCACGTTGCATTAAAAAGAATTAAAAATAGGCTAAATGTCTTCCACATAAGCAATCTCCGGCAGGAATATGTTGATTCTAGCAAAAGGTACCATATTTTTTTTACATTTTTAATCATTTGGGTATGTCGAAGCTATAAATTAAGATTAGAGCACCAAACTGTTACAACCCCGAAATTGGGGTATGACAAATGAAAACAAGCCCTTAAAGTTGCCTTGGTATTTCCCCATGTATCACAAAGATTTACCTAATCTAAATTATCATTTTTGGATTCACTAGTATACCTGTTGTATGGTAGTTATCAACCAATAGTACACCTTGCTTTAAACTTACCCTTAACATGAAAACTACCCAAAAACTAGCATTAATCCATTTAGAAACAAATGAGGAATAGCTAAGATTTCATAAGAACTTGGCATTCTACCTTTTAAATATGACAAAAATAGTTCAAAAATTGACAAAAATAGCATGTCCAAGTTTTCAATTAATAAAAATAACTTGGACAATGTTTTCATTAACAAAATAGTTTAAATTTAACACTTTGTGACAAAAATAACCATCCAAAAATAAATTAAAAAACATAAAATAACTACATAAACAGTAGTTTTATTCAAACTGTACAACAATTGTACCAAAAAAGTACCACAAATGTAAAATGAATAAAATAAAATTCTGAGTAGAAAAACTGTATAATTGTTGTATAAAAATTGTTTGACGGTTATACAAAAAATATCTAAAACATAAGTTGCGCTATTTTTGTCCTACAAAACCTAAGCTGAGCTATTTTTGTCACTAAATCCATTGGTGGGGTTATTTTTTGTTAAGTAAACTTAAAAGAGACATACTTTTATGGTTTCCCTTTATAATGAATAGCTTAGTAATTATGTGTAATCGGCTAAGAGGTCCACTAATATATTATTAGACTAGACAATAAGAATTCAGGTCTAAATCTCTCTATAAATAGGAACTCAATCTCTTATAAATGCATATACCAATTCAACGCAATATTTACTCTCTCTAAATATTCTCCCAAACAAGAATAATTATTGGTTCACCAAGTTCTTGACAAACATAAAGATAATTTCATATGAGAAAACTAGCCCAAAACCATTTTCGCTCCCATGTACTATATTAATTTCTTACATAAGGCCCCTCGGTGAACTCATTTCATTACGAAACCTTCAAACTTTGGGTGTGTACTACACAAGACCCTTATTAAATGGCCATATCGACACGTTTAAGCCACGAAAAACTGTGCCGCGTGATGACTTAAAACACTGAGGCAAAACAACAAAACGATATCGTTTTGAGTTCACAGCTTAAAGTTAAAAAAATACAGAACCCTAAATCCCAAATCAACTTTGCTTTTTCTTTCTTCTCTTATGTTAGCTAGCAATTGAAGCAAAGGCCAGCATGAAATCTGTTCACCTTTGTTTATGTGGGAATGAGATGGTGATACAATTTCTCATGGCTTGCAACTAGTTTACCGATGGGCCTTATATAAAAAATTGGTATAATACATAAGCGTGAAAATGGTTTTATCGAAAAAAACTAAGATTTCATAAAAACTTTCACTTTCCAATTGTACTCTTCCACTGAATAATTATGTTTCAGCACCTTGATTCTTAATTGCAGTGATATCTTTAGTTATGCTTCAGAACCTGGATTTTTGATTGCAGTGATATCTTTAGTTATGCTTCAGCACCTGGATTCTTGATTGCAGTGATATTTTTAGAATGTAATCTCTTGTCATGTTATTCTAATATAGTTACAAGATGTTCCTTATAGAGAATCTTCTCTTATCTCATTGATATATGCTATTCGCACAAAAGTCAAATTAGGATTCTTACATGAAAAACTGGGTGGACATATGCTTACTCAAGTGACATGATCAATCTAAGTCATATCTATATATCTTAGAGCTAATTTGCCTTTCATTCCAACTCCATTGAATGCAATACTTTAAGGAAACCTTTTACCCCTAAAAATTTTAAGTTTATTTTCTCTTAAGATTTACATACCTCTTTCTTTCACTGAAAGTAGTCTTTATGTGATCCAAAATCAACCGAACTTTCTCACTTATGCATGGAAGTAGCTTGAAACTCTCAATCCTTCTTTGTTCGATCTCATCCAAAAAGAATGAGTCCAACATCTCTTACAATAAAGTGCCTTATAAGGTATGAACACTCTTTTATTAATATAAGTGCACACTACTAGTAAAATGTGATTTGCTCAACTAACTCAAAGTATGTCTGACTAAAATAAATTTTGAATAATCAGGAACAAGAACCATCAAGAAACATAACCTCTTGAAATTGAAATTCCGAAGCATTCAAAACCAACGATTCCAGTTGATATATAAAGTGTTTTAACTAATTTAAAAATTTTCTCTCAAATTACAAAAGAACTATAAAAGAAATGCCTAGAACACTAAATGAAAAACCACTAAAAACCATTCGAAATTGCAAAGAATTGGAACCGGAATCGGAATCGTAAACCAATAATTGCACAACATACCAAGAACCTTTGGTTGGGGGTTGGATTCTAATTCCACAATTTTCAGATCTGTGGTCATTCCTAACTTAAAGTCTATGACAATTTAAATACTCCTTCCTAATTGACCTTCTATCTAAAGGTGAAAAGCAGTGCTAAAAGTTCAATATGTATAAGTTATTTTTTTTTAAAAAATTAATTTTAATTATCAAACTTACATTAAATCATTAAATAAGAAATAGAAAAACACCTTCACTAAGAAATACTATATTAAAAAAGTAAACTCAGTGTACCTCATTACTGAGTCGACGCCACGTTTGTTCGAGCGGCCATGAAAAGGCAAGTTATTGATGGAGCTAAGCTAAGGCATATATTCCTTTGAGAAAGATAAACTAAAAGTAATTAATTATATCTCTTCCTTTTCTTCTATTCCAAGTAAAGAATCAATCTTTTTGTCTGCAAATATACATCTTCCTATTCAGTTTCATATACTTTTTATCTGTTCCTTTCCTTTCTTCCTTAAACTTATTATGGGTTGGCGTTTTGGAATCTTGAATTGGGTTTAGCAGTTTTAATTAAAATTTGCTGATTGATTCTGTTTAATTTTTAATTAGTTTTACTTAATTTAAGCTTCTAATTTAAGTCAAAGATGAACAATCCAAACCGAATATAGTTAGTCTGTATATATCTTAAATCTGACTAAATATTCAATTTAATTTGACCATTTTCCAATCTTAATTAATATATTAATTCCACACGTCTGTACTTAGAAAAAGAATTAATATTTATCTCCTAATGTTATTCATTTTTCTTTCAATCTTACATAAGCAACCAACCTACTACACCTTTAAATTATATTCAACTGCTACAAATACTAAAATTTTGATTGTACATTTGTCATTTACTCAGCAATATGATCTATCTTTTCTGGTTCATAATTTACAGTTAAATGTCGAATATTAAGAAAGGAAACTTATATACTGTAAATTAAACGCAAAAATAATTTATATTATTGAATTTGTAATACGGAATTAATTTCTGTAAATTGATTTTTTTTTTTCTAATTTTGAAATTCAATTTAAAAAAAAATTAAAAATTTCTTGCTCATTAAGAATTATCCAAAAAGGTACATAAATACTTTATCAAATGTAGGTATGAACAGGAGCAATAGATATCCACGGCCGAATATATATATATAATGAAGCAACTTTAGGAATCAATTGGTGGCAAGTGGCAACCAAACATCAAACAGTTTTGATGGTGTTCACATTAAGGAAGGAACTTATATATAAGCAGCTCCTCATACAAATTCAATCTGAGTTTAAGCATATCTAATTTCTTTGATCACAAAAATTACAAGAAATTAAGTTGCAGGAGAAACAGTTTGAATATGTCCAAGTCAGAAATGGGTAACTCAACCAACCAAGCTAACATGCCTCCTCCAGGTATGCTTTCCTAATTAATTTAAATTCTGCTTCTTGTTGTTATTATTAATAAGAAAGAGCTGCTGATTATGATATGTTTGTTTTTGAAGGGTACCCAACTGAGACACCCACCACCACAGGGAAGAAGAAATGGACTACTACTAAGAAGAAAGGAGACAGAGGCTTTATTGAGGGATGGTATGTTTACAAATATTCTAATTTTCTTTTTTATTTACTAATTAATGCTTCAAATTAATCTTTATTTCATCTATTAAAGTTTTTTAATCTCTACTAATTAAAGCTTCAAATTATTAACAACTGTTTTCTTCTTTTACTTCTAAACTTGGTTGTATTAAATAAGTAATTTAAGAAAAATAATTTGTTACAGTATAAGTTTGCTTCTATGATGCATTCTAATTACATATATTTTTGTTCTTAATTTTGCAGCCTCTTCGCTCTATGCTGCTGTTGGATTTGTGAGGAGTGCTTCTGAATTCTGATTTTGCAGCCTTTTTGTTTTTCATTTTATTGTGTAATAGATTTGTACTTGATTGTTCTGTTTCTGTGTATTTGCTGTAATAGTACCAAAAACAAGACTTATTGGTAGTAGGGATTTTCCTGCAAATATATTTGTATCAATGGGTTTTTTTCCTTTTTAAAATAAATATAAAAAAAAAATTTGTCAAATTCAAATTTATTTCAGTTACAACAATAATAGAAATGCATGATCCCAACTATTACTACAAAAATGGCTATCAAATATGGCATAGCTTTTAAAATATCAATGAATGAGCGATGACAGAGATGGTTTTCAGATGGATTCTGAAATGGGGAATAGCCTATCCAGAATGTTATTAGAAAGAATTCTGTTGGGGTCTAATTCTTTGCGCGCCTTATTATATGCATCCACTGGGAAACGCTTTCTTAATCTATCTTGCAGAGCTGCAAGCTCTTCCTTGTCCTTTGGAATCTGCAAACAGTTTTGTTCATAACATTGTATAATTTACTTTAAATCAGAGCAAATTATGTTACTAAGCTACTTGACAATGTAACTTCCCCAGATAAGTACCTAAAAAAAGAAAGGGGGTGTAATATGTAAAGCAACATGCAGAACTCATCGTTAGAATGACCAATTCAATGAGCATTAGGCATGTAGAACTGACATAAGATCATTGATCCCAGCAAAAAGATTTTGAAATGAAGTGAGGAAAAGTTGGAGTTAGATTAATGAAAATGGGGAAAGCAAGATACCTCGATCTTGGCCCAATGTTCGAAACAGTAATACTTGTCCCACAACTGTTTCTGAGTTAGCTTCCTGTAGTGGAAGAATTCTTCTTTGATATCTTTTCTTTGTCGAGCATCCGTTGTAGGAAGATACATGATTATACCAACCTGACAATTTAAGAAAAAATCAAATGAGTTTGAACTTACTACAGAATACAAGTACAACAATTAGGATGAGAGTTTGAATACAACTAGTTATTGGGCATGGAACCATTAGGCTGAGCAGATGAACTTAATCTGTGCAAATTATGTGAACGAAATAAGACTCAGTTAATGCAAGTTAAGCTAAATATTACTTAAATGATATGTCTTTAATAAATTTTGCCATTTACAAATCTCTGGATGCATGTTATCTACAATACCACCAGCCATATAGCTACGTCAATAAATCCCATAAATTTTTCTTTCCCTCATTTAAATTCAAATAAAAAAGATTTAATCCATTTCAGATGGGAAAAGAAAAAAAGGAATTTTATGCTTCAAATTTTTTATTATAATTTCATGTCGGTTCTCAAGTGCCCCAAATTCCAGGCACCATCATCAACCATTTACTGATATTTCTTGACCAGTTAGGAGTTGAGCTCCCAAAAATTCAGTCATTCTGGATCTGTCAGAAGAAAGTTGAATGTCTTTAGTTTGGGAACTTAAATTTCTTTGGTTTGGCTTTAAATTTCTTTGCTAACACGAATTATCTCAGAGATGCATCCACCATAGACCAGAATTATTTACCACACCGATCCATATGTAACCTCAACTATACCAATTACCATGCATAAATACATGAATGATGATGTCAGATGTTTTTTCTATGAATGTTTGCATAATAGGATTTTTTAAAATGATAATATATGCATCAGTTTAAGTCTCATGTTGCAGAAGCACAATTATTGAGTTTTTGAACCATGAACAGAACAGATTTATGAGTGGAACAACGTTTTATCAAAAGCTTTGGCAATAAATAATGTATTTGGGAAAAGAAAGCAGATGATTTAGTGAACAATACCCATGAGAATACATCGTCTTTGGCCGAGCTTGAAGCTGGACTCATGGGACTTTGACTGCAAGCTGTCCAGCGCTGCTCTATAGGTGAAGGTGCAGGTAAATCCTCCTTCTCTATGAGCTTTTTCAGCTCTTCTATGTATTCAAGGTCTTTCATGCTAGGCTTGGATAGGGTACCAGCAGGAAAACAAGTTTCTGACACCCACTGCTGCCCACCACAATCGAAGCCCAGGATTTCATCACTCCAACCCACTCTATATCCTTCTGACTTCCTCCAGAATTCAGCTTCAGCCTGATTAATCTTTATGACATGGTCTTTGTTGAGAGGATCAAGAGCAAGCAATCTATCTCTTAGCTCAGTGAATGAAAGTTCATTTATGTCTTTTTCATCCTTGTCCATGGATTTAGCTGCAAGTTCTCCGGTCCTGCAAGTAACTGAGGGCTGAAGTATGCAATAAATAGACATGGTTTTTTGGTGTTTGGGGGAGGAAGAAGTTTAGAAGTGTGTCTGTCTTGCTACCTAGTTCTAACCACAAAGACTCTAATGCCGAACTAACAATGGGAGAATAAAGAACAAAGTTCAAATCAACTTCTGCAGCGTAGACTTGTATGCAAACTGGAACATTACTAGTTTCCACTCCTCATTTGACCGTGGTTGGCAAGGAGGATGCATAAGGAATAGAAAGATATGTTATAAGGTAGAAAACTAGAAATGCACAATTTTTTGTCAATCATGTCACCGGAGCTGGGTAATTGGAAAAGAGTGCAAAAGTGTGAAGGGAGGCATTTCCATACAGAAACTAAAAAAGTAGCTATACCTGTACTTTTTGAGGGATTCCTTGTAAAGATCACGAACATGCTCTATAGCCTCGTGTGTACTATATTTGGGTTTAAATTTGGGGGGACCTTTCCATTTTGAGACAGGGTTGCAAGTCACAACCACAACATTGTCAGTATAGGGTATATGCAAGTATTTCACATGCTTATTCTCAGACAACAATTTCCTGCAAAAGATAAAAAAATATGTGGACTTCAGAGAGGCAGATAAAATCTCAATTATTAATTATTTCATCTCAACTTTGCAGAGGTTTTTACATGTTTGTATGTAAAAGTGACAAAGTGTACTCCAAAAGATCTATTTTCACAAGGATCGTCTATCAATCACAACCAAGTTTCACAGAAATATAGTAACAATGGCAGATGAAGTTATCATACAACTTATATATTCAGAGACTAGAATTACAAAACTTTCCGGGCTCTTAACAACAAACTTTTTACCATCTAGTGGATTGTTATGTAGTTGTTATGTAGATTGAGTATCTAAAACCATTTTGTATTTTAATTATTTATATTAGGAGAACTTACTAGCTGTGTAAACTCAAAAAGACTACTTTCTTTGATTTTAATTCCAAGTTTCAAGCATCAATTCAATAGAATAAATGAGGCAAATAATTACTTGTGGTTTTTCTTGATCTCTTTCATGTTGGACATATATGTATGCTCCACAAGCTCTTGTCTCTCAACACACTGTAAGGTGACTTCCGCAACCACTCCGAGTCCCCCAAGCCCACATCGAGCTAAATAAAATAGCTCAGGATCATTCTCTTTCGAAATCTCTATTGTTCCTTTAGAAGGAGTAACCAGTTTCATGCTGATGACCTGTTCATCAATAGGTGGCAATCTTGCACCCGTACCATGTGCACCAACCTAAAAAGAAAAACCATACACAAACAGTCAAAATAAAATCAAAACCAATTCATTTCCTCAAAGGTCCTCAATTTTTCTTTTCATGTAGTATGCGTGCCCATATTTTCTTTCATCTAACGTGATAAATACATTCGTATCATCATTTTATGGCTCACTAGCTAAGAAGTTCTTATCCAAAAGCAAAAACATTTTCAACATATATGCTTATTGCAAGTATCATCAAACCCAGTTTCATTTCTCATGAAAATGCATACTTTCTCTGTAAATTAACCATTCTACTTATCATTAAGCACAATTTAGTCTTTCAGATACATATACCTGAACAATGCCACCAATCTGCTGTTCTCTAATAGAAGCAAAATTCTGTAAAGTAATGCCATAAACTTTAATCCCATCAACTAAGTCCTGAACCCTAATCCCAGCTTGCACTCTAACCGTCTTCTTATCCTTATCCACCTCCAAAATTTTATCCATCAACGCCAAATTCACCATTCCAGCTCGGGCCAACCCAATTCCATTCGGGGACAATCCAGAACCGACGGGTCGTATTCTGGCCTTCTTCTCATTGGATTCCTTAACCAAGTCCTCAAGTTGTTTAAGATTCTCAGGTTGATAGAAAGCTCGGGTCTGGACCTCGTGAGTTCCACTCCAATTGGAGACGGTATGCAGATCCTCCGGTAATGGAGCATAACGGAAAATTTGGGCTTTTTTATGTTTGGCGTTTTCGGGGAAGGGGAAGGAGTAGTATGTGGCGGCTCCACAGAAGAGGACAAGTGCTGCGTAGCCGAGGTACTTGCGGAGCTCAGCATCTGAAGCAGAAGAAGGTTGTGTGGATGTTGATAATGCACGTATTGGATTGAATGGGTCTCTTAAAGTGGCGGAGGTGGCTGATGCGGCGGCGAGAGATTGAGAGGGATGGTGGTGGAGATATTGAAGGGAACGTCGGAGGGAGAGAGCTCTGAACATTTTGTAGCTGACAGTAGCGGACCTACTCACTGAAAAAGAAGGTCAATCTGACCCATTTTTTCTATTTATCTCTTTTCAATTTATTGTCTTCACAATTTGTGAAGTTTTTTTTTACAAATGAAACCTCATTAGATTTTTTTTTTTTTTTCCAAAATTTAAAATTATTCATAAGTAGGTACAAATCTGAAATTGTCAACATTATTTTTTCAGAAAAGATAAATTTAAAACTATTTGTTTCATAAAATAATATAGACGGAAATAACAAATAAATAGACGAAATTAAATAATTTCGATATAAATTGATTATTAAAACAATGAAAAAATATGAAGAAGAAATTGTTGTTGTGCTTTTAAATAATTAATAATAAAATAAATACTTATATAAATCTTATATAGATATGCTCTAGAATTTAAAATACCTCAATTAGTAAAATGACCCTAACTTTAAACCAATATGTATTTTAAATCAATTGGCAAGTTCGCTATTTTTTTTTTTTTTCAATCGATCTCCACGATGACATTGTCTTCACATAGATTTGGCCACAGGCTGGACCGGACTGGTTACAGGTCGTGGCTTGCCAGGTCAAGGTTAGGGGAGATGGGGGATCGGGATAGTTTCGCTGGCCGGTTAATCGACAGGCCGACCAGTTTTACTTTTTTTTTTAAAAAAAAAAAATTTCCGGTTAACCGGCGGGTCTAGAGTGCAGTTTGGTAGTGGTAATGATTTAATACAGTTTACGGAAGATTTTAATTTAGCGGTTTACGGTCCAACTGAACGAGAAAATGAGGAGATTAGAGAAGAGGAGTAGGAGGAGATGTGTGCGTGGTTCTAGCAGTGATGAAAAGTACTAGAGCTGAAAAAATCGGTTAATCGAATCGAAACCGAATGCACGAAATGAGTAACCGAAACCGAATTTTTTTCAGTTAACTGAAAACTGAAATCGAAATTTTCAGTTAACTGAAAATGAAACCGAATAACTAATCGATTAACTGAATTTTTGAAAACCTGTTATAAAAGGGCTATGCAAATCGGTTAACCGAACCTAAACCAAAAGAGAGAGAGGAGGAAAAAAAAAGGGCTTTCCAAAACGACGTCGTTTTAGTCATTGAAATTCAGTTAACCGAAATAACCAAAAATCGAACTGATTTTTTCGATTAACCAAACCGAAAAATAAAAAATATCAAAATTTTGGTTCGGTTTCAGTTCTAACCGAACTCTACTCACCCCTAAAGAGTACGTGCTATCGGGCGACAATACTTACAATGAAAACAATGTACCTTCAACATTGGGCTATTTTTTTGTCTACGGTGATATAAACAAGAAAGAGTTGGAAGAGGAAAATGCAGAAGGGCTTCAAATGTAAGATGGAAATACAAATAGTATTCACGTCGAAATATATTTCAAGAGTAAGTAGACTGTGCAAAATGCGTGGCTACGTGGTCAAGAAAAAAAGGCATGACGTATCAGACAATTGAGAGCAGAAAAAAGATGTGGGCAGTGGAATGTCTAACTCGCGGGCCTAAGTATCCCCGGGAACAACTGCACAGGATAACTTGAACGTGGAGTATAAGAGTATCTGAACAGTCATGTTCAAAGTTGTGGAAGATGGTTAAATAGGTGGAGGAGCACAACTGTGCACGTAACCTCTAAAGATATTGTCACGCTTATTACACTTTATATTATGAAGGAACTGGATTATAAGATGAAACACATTCAGACAGAACTCCACAACTGGTCCCAATTGGTTTAATTGTCATGAAAGTAAATGTCAGTTACGAAAAAGCGTAGCATGACAGAAGAAAAACGTTTGAGACAATCTATGGGGCATGAAAAACCAATTTCAAGGAACTGCCTAAATATATAGCTGTGGTGCAAAAACCCAGTCACAATGGTACATTTCAAGTTAAAAAAGAATACTGAAAATTGTCATAGACGCATCTTCAAATATATATTTTGGGTGTTTGGTGCCTTTTTGCAAGCATTCAAAACATGTTGTCCGATTTTTTTGATCGATACAACTTAACTTCACGGGTTGTTCAAGGAAAAACTGATCATTGCAGTGATGAAAACATCAAACAACAATGTTCTACTAGTAACATTTGCAGTCTTGGAAACACACTGTTGAAAACACTTCCTGAAATACTTGAAATTAAATGTTCCTCACAAACGTTGTACCTAAATTATCTCTGATTGCCTACAGGATATCATTTCCATCATGGAAATGATATTTGAGAAATTGAAAAATAAAAAAAAAATACACAAATTATCAATATACACATTCTCATTTGTTAAAGCTTTTATTTCTTTGAAAAATAGACACATTGCAAATTCCTTTTCCTCTTATCTTGATATGCAAATAAGATTCACTTTTGAATGGTGATATTTCTGTTGGATAATTACAGTTAACAGAAATAGAAACCTTTGGCACAGCAAACCAGTGAATACACATAACTAAAACAGGCTCAAATACACCACATTAAACTGTCTCAGGGATTTACGGACACACTATGTTCTGGCAAAAGCCAATGCAAAGAAAGCTCAAGTAATTATGTACATTTGAGTTTCTTATATGATACTTGTTCAAATTCCAAAAACAACTATTAGGTTATCAACTGCATAACTGGTGAACTTAGGTGGCGAATTCCCTGGATACCAATCTCTGTTCATACTTGCCGATTGAGTAGGCTGTGGTAGGCATTTCATGCAAGTGATAAGGATCAGGCTCGATACCATAATCTGTCAATGGTCTGTTCTCAAGAATATCATCATGATCAAGAACAAATTTGGGGATCTCAACTTCTCCCCTTTTGATGTCATCCCAAAGGTACTGAAGACGACTTACATACTTGATCTTCCAGTATAAGCTATCAATGTCAGAATAAAAGGTTAGAATACATCTACCAAAGTCACTTAAAATGTTCACATTGCTTAATCAGACGTTTCCCATCCCCCTAATTTGGCTTTTCGACACAACTAGATCTAGATCATTCTTCCTATGTAGCAATGCTTGTCCCTCTCATGTCAAAGACATGAATAATATTAAAAGAAAATGGAATAGAACATCAATCGGTACCCTGTTGCAGACTGTATCAAAGAGATGCAACTGCAAAAATATATTTAATAATTCTTAGGAAATGATCAGTGGCAACCTCTAACAGAATAAGTTTCAGGTCTTCTAGCTTTTCAGCAGCATGTCACTCAAAATTTTCATTGATTTGCCGCCAATTTAAGGGTCATAACCATATACCCATATCAATTATCATTATTCGAAAGGTAAAATGATGCATTAAATGAACTAAGTGTTCCTTACCCTCCACTTAAAAAGAGTCGACCAAGGGTGGCTATGACAAGCCTTGAACGAAGCCCAGGGTGTATGAAGTATATGACTTGAAGCCTGTTCTTGAAGTCAGCAGGAAGCTCTTCATAAATCCACCTCAATATAGTCACACCAGGGGAGTTATCCTCCTTTTGAACAGTTGAATGCATATAAGCAATGCAGAATGGTCCTTCTGGCAACTCGCTGCATATTTTGTGCAAAATGTACTTCTTCAAACGCTCTCCACTAATAACTTGAGCTGCAAACCATAAGCCAAACACAACATATGAAGGTTTAGCATGATAAAACAAAAACACACTCAAAAAAAGATTCTCCAAATGAGAGAGAAGATTTCTGATTAGAGAAAAGAATTTTAAAAGTATGCTTCCATTTCTAACTGTTCTCCTTTCTACAGCTTAGAGGTTGAATTTCAGGGCCAGAAATAATACTCAGGAAAGGAGAAGTCCACTCCTTCCTTTCATTTGTTTTTTTTTTTTTTTTTGTGGAGGGTAGGGAAGTCATAACTTTTGACTTGTTTTGTTAGAACAAATTAATTTATCTATTAAATTAAAGTTGAACATATTTCTTAATTATTGTTCAGCTTATAGGCAGAAAAAGTTAAAATTGACCCTCAACAGCACCCAAAAAAATACATAATTTTAGACTGAACCCGAATCCAAATCCTTCAAAGAAAATAGTAAATGTAAGCCAGATTGAGAGAAAAATGGAATGCTTTCAGTCCTTTAATCTTCCATCATCAAACCAACCAAAGAATATAACAAAAACTCCATATCATTTCTCCCTCAGACCTTTTAATGATCCATTTCTTCACAAACCAAAGTGCTGAAGATTTACGTCAAAGGAAAGAGATTTAATATCAAGAAATTCAAGACATGACAAATGCTTTCACATCATTATCTAAGAATTGTAAGGCACATGATGAGTGATCTGATTTGAATAAATTAGGTACTTAATGACAGTGTTAGTCAGAATATTTGTCGCATTTCCAAAAAGAAAACTATCTTAATAACAACATTAGAATAGCAAAACATTATCATAAAGTAGAGACAAATATTCTAGGATAAAATGAAGAAGGTTGCATTTCAGTAAGCTAAGAAAGAGTTTCTAAAAACCAGAAGATATGTTCAGGCGCTATATGGAACTATGGATGGATTCTGTGAGATATATTCTTTTTAATAATTATATAGGTAAGACACATATACTTCAATATGGCAGATATTATATGGTTGCAGTATAGAAGAAAATCAAATTTAAAAAAAAAAATACAATTCAGAAGAAAGTTTCCATCCGTAAGCAGTAGAATAAAAGCAAACCTCCTCCTTGCAACAGAAAAAGAAAAACCCTAAAATATGCAACTGCAAAAAACCCATTTCCCCATCGAAAAGCTAATAAAACCCATACTGTAAATTCAATAACAAAATAGGACAAATCAATCATCTGATGGAATCCAACTAAATTAACAGAAATTACACGAAAATGAAAAATTAAAAACAAGTGATTGAGTAATTACCAGGAAAATACTTGCCGACAATACGAAGTATGCGGTTGCCGGGTTTATCAGAGCCCTCAAGCCGGAAAAATTGCAAGATATCGAGATCGGAGAAATCTTCATCGGAGATAAGATGCTGAGAGCAATCATGCCAGTTTTCAGTCTCTTCATCTTCTACTTCTTTGATCGACTTTTCTTGGTGGTTTAGAAATGGGGTAGCGTCTACACCCAAATCAGATGCCAGTACAAAAACTGAGAAATCGTCGTTTGATGAGCTCTCCATTTCTAATTTGACAAAATCAAGTGTTGCTGCGGATATGGTTGAGGAAAGAGGGAGTGCGTGGCCGTACTAGTTAGTATTGGGAAGTTCAAAGATTTCGTCTCTTTTGGATTTCGGTCAAGTGTTGCTCCGTATCGTACGGATTTGGATCGGTTTATCGGGTGGGTCGGATGGTTGTCCAATTGCCGAGCCTTCCACTATAACACATGTACTGGTTTGTAACTTTGTGTTGTGCACATTTGATAGTAAACTTGCTATTAATTTTCTCAATTTTATGGATCAATAGAAAATATTGTTTTATAATAACCATAGAACTAGATGGGGCCATGCCCGGGTTGGCTTGCTCGGTCCGTGGAAAAATCGGCCGGGCCTAGGCGGTTCGATTCAGGTTCAACGAAATTTTAAACCGTAATCGTTATAAATCGTGAACCGTTTTCGAACCGTGGGTTAACTGCCCCCGAATCGCCGGTTAACCACCCTCAAACCGCCAGTTGACTGGTCTGCCGGTGAACCGTCAGTTCACCGGCCCGGTTACGGTTTAGCCCACCCCTAAACCGTGGTCCAAAACCGGCCCGTGGCCACCTCAGCATATTAGTCAAAATTTTAATTAAAATAAAAGTTTTAGAAGGAAACAGAGAGAAAGATGATGATTTTGTGCAGAGTTGGTGCAGAAACTGTTTGCACATTATAGTGTGTGAATATATGGATTGAAAGACCATCCTTCATTTAAAGAAACTATTTATTTACAAACATATAGATGTAGTCTTTATTTATTGCAATCTTTCTATATAAAAAAAAAAAAAAATTAAAACCCCACATGCTTCAAGAGAGACAATCACAAGCTTTAAGGGTTATAAATTCCTAATTAGCGACCCAAGGATTATACTAATTTCATCTTCACTCTGGTGTGATCCTCCATACACGAACAAAAGCATCTTCTCCTGAGCTAATTAATGTGCAATCATCAGAAAATCCCAACCCATAAACTCCTCCTAAGTGAGCTCTTTTTATGGTTATACGGCTCGAAACTGGCTTCCCTATTTCATATATAATGGCACATGTGTCTAGTGATCCAGTAGCCACCATGCTGCTATTTGGAGACCATGCCAGACAGTTTATTCTTGCAGTATGGTATAACATGTTATTCAACTTAACCTGAAATTTCAAAAAAACAAATCAAACATATTTTGATCCCATCAATTAAAGCCATATATAAACAACATAGTCGAGTTCTGTCAAGCTAAAGCTAAACTAGAAACTAAGCTAAATTTTGTTCAACTTACTCATTTTACGTATGAAAATTTTGCATTTTTAAACTTATTACCTCCTTGGAGTGTCTGTCCCAAACTACAGCTTCGCGATTTAGATCAGCGGAGGCAAACATAGACAAATCTGGTGAATACCTTAAAACACTAATAGCACCTCTATGTTTCTCAAGCGTTGCTTCCTCTGTAAAAGTGTCACCAGAAATTGAATATATATGTAGTTTACCATCTTGGCCACCTATAATTGCTTCATTTCCATCAGGTGAAATTACTGATGCTGTAACTGTAAATCCAAGTTTAACATCTGACACTACTTTCATATCTTTAAGCAAGATGACTCCTGAATCAGTTGAAACCAAAGCTAGTCCAGAACAATTTATAGCAAAGTTTAAATCTTTAGGCTGCGTACCAATATCCACATTCTCTGTTTCTCCGCTTTCATTTCCATTTAAGGCAACTCTACGTACCTGAAATTGAATTAAGTTATATCAACACACTGCAATGTGGGGGATGGCCATGATCCCGGTTCACGAACCGCCTTCAGACAGTTCCAGTTACAGTTCATAGAGGTTCTAGTTTCATTTCAGGTGGTTCAAACTGTGAAATGGCCGCCCCTACTGCAATTTGATTATAATGAGAAGATTATAAAACATGCAAGTTGTTAATTACCTTGTTGTCAACTCCAGCCATAATAATTTCATGTTCATTAGCTGCCAAATATTTAACTTGTGCAGTATCTTTCTTGCATACTTGGCCAATGTATCCATGACCTTGAGTCCATTTAAGAATGTGCCCATCATAGCTACTGGTTAGAATTAACTTTGGTTCACTTTGAACTAGAGTTAGTGCATTAACATTTTTCATATGTCCACAGAAGGATACTGGAGGTTTATCAAGATCAGTTGCAGAAAACACATGAATTGTTCCTCCAAGTGAAACAATAACAAGATGATCATTTTGCCAAAGACATCCAACTAACATGTCATCCACTCCACCAGAAGAAGCAGGACATGGTAACGTTTTTACCACTTCTCCAGCACTTCCATTTTCCAAAATTTCCCATACTTTTGCAGACTTGTCAGCTGAGACAGTAAGCACCTACAAACTCGGTATCAGTGACAGAATCAGCGACACAATTCGCGGCAGATAATAGCATATATACTACTCAATATGATTCTTACCCGTTTGCTATCAGAACTCCAACTAATAGCATATATACTAGAAGTATGGCCATTTTCTTGCGACAAGTGCCCAATTATTGCCCCACTCTTGCCATCATATATAATGCCCTTTTTGTCTGAGCCCACACTAATGCATTTACTTCCATCTGGAGAAAATCTAACACAATTCACAAAATTGGAATGCTCCCTGTACATCCAAAAATGAAATATACTTTTTTAAAGGAGTCTATTAGTATAACTAAATTATGCAAGAATTAGTTAACATAATGAACATAACCTGTGAGATAACATGAACTTAAATGGTGGACCTTCATAGAAGTTGACATTAAAATCCTCTCCACAAGTAGCAATTCGAAATGGCCTTGTTGGTTTAAATGCACAACTTAGTACCCGCTTTGAATGTCCATCAAAATCTCCTACAGTACTGGCTGTATCCCACCTACAACCATATAAAATTAATAATGTTAAAATTCGCGACACGCCCTCATATATACCCATATAAAGCAAGCAGAGTAGCTCGAATGGCTCACGAGCACAGCGCGGGTTTGAATTTCAGCAATTGTCACCACTTTCATGAACATATACGGGCACAAATGGGGATTTAGTCAGGCTAATCTGGTGATCGTTAAAAAAATGTAATAAATGGACAGTTTGGAAATAATAAATTCCATTATGAAAGTATGATTGAAGGATATGCAATGTGCATATTTTAGAAACTATAAGAAATTTGGTATCTACGATTTACTATAAATTTATTATTTTATACACATTAAAATCGTTTAATATTTCTCTAAACACTAACACAAATTTTATTTTATATATTATACAAAAAAAAAAAAAAACTCACATGAAAGCACGAACTAAAGACTTTCCCTTGCCATCACCAGAAACAACAATCCTCAATTGATCAGGCGACCATTGTAAATCATCAATTCGACCCGAAAGAACACGAAATTCGTTATGCAAGACGAAGTCATTATGAACTCCCCAAATCCTAATTGTGCCTGAAGCATCAGCAGAAGCAATCCATTCCCCATTTGGAGAGTAACGAGCCACTGTAACAGGGTACCCATGTTCGCCATACACATGGACTTGTAATGGCTTGTCAAGATACCGAATTATAACTGATCTTCCGTTTGTATATAGAATGGAATTGGATTTAGGATCGCCGGAGATTAGAATTCCTCGACCACGCTCTGTAGAAGGAGAGCATGCGTAACTTTCTATTAGATTTGCCATTGTTAGTGCAATGAGAGAGTATTGTGAAAAGGGAAATGGTTAGTGTTTTCGTATCTATTTTGGTGGTAATTGAAAAGAAAGGAGAAATGCAACATTTTAGGAGGGTTTTTGAACGAGTTGGCAGGAGAAACAAAGTAGTTTCTATTTTGAGTTTTTTTTTTTTGAAATTATTTTACATTTAACTTACAAATAATATATTCTATTTTTAGTTTAATTTTTTTGGCCCTATATTATATTACTAACTTCATTGTTTTGTAAGAATTTAATTAGGGATTTCATGGAAATATTTATTAAAAAAAAAAGTAGCAACAAATTCTCAACTTTTGTCTATACTAGTTTCTTATTTTAAGTACTTGTATTTAATTTTACGAGTGTATGCTTTATTTTACTAGTGTATGTATAAATATTTATTATTTAATTATGTAATAGTTTAAATTTCGATTATTAATTATATATAAAATTATTTTCTTTTGAAAAAAATACAAAATTAACATTTATTGAAAAATAAAAAATTAGTATCACTCAATTATATTTATACTCAATATTTTTTATTAAAATATGATTTAGATTTATTAAATAAATTATTTTTATCATAATTTAATTAATTAATATTTAAAATTGTAAATATAATTTAAAAATAATTAATTATTATGAATAATTATATAGTATTTGTTATTGTAATATAATTTAAATTTAATAATAATTAAAATATGATTTGAATTTTCTTAATTAATGATAATAATATTTTTTATTAGAATATGATTTAAATTTAATTAATTAATTATTATAAATAATTATATAGAAATAAGTTTTTACATTAGAATATTAGTAATTTGTTAATTAATAATTAAAATAGTATGTCATATTAGTATTATTTAAATTTAATTAACTATTATAAATAATTATATGGAAACAATTTTTCATATTAGAATATAATTTAATTTAATTAATTATTAAATAATTATGTAGAGATAATTTTTATATTAAAATATGATTTATTAAAAATTATAAATAATTATATAGTGACAATTTTATATTCGATAATATAGATTTAATAGAGGTGTTTTGGATGAAACTTCTCACATTTATTTTATATATATATATATATTATTTTTTTAATTTTATTTGTTTAATACTTTATAAATTTTGTATTTAATTTTAATAAAAAAAGTTTGTATAACATAACACAGTTTGAATTTTTTTCAAAAAATATAGTTCAAGACATATGATGCAAGAATAAAAATAGTATTTTATGATACAATTGAACTTGTCATAGTATTATATTATAAATTTTAAATATATTTATTTTTAAATAAATAGTATGTTCTAAATATAAGAATTTCAAAACAATAGAAATTGATTTGAAATTTGTAAATAAAAATAGTATATATTTCAGTTATCATAATTTAAGTTTATTTGTTTGTTATAATCAAAATATTAGTAGAATAAATTAATACTTTTAATATTTTTTATTTCATTTGTATGAAAATATTTTAAATTTAGTATGATATATATTATATTAGATTATTATCAACCAAACTTCAATACCTCTATTTGCAGAAAGATGATAAAAAAAAAAAAACGCAATCACATTATTGGGGCTGCCCACTTTTATTTACTCTTTTTGGTAATAAATTTATTGTTATTTTCAGGAACCACCGTCTCATCCCAGGTTTGGGATTCTAGTTTGTAGTGTCCATTTTTATGACACTTGTTCGGTGGGAACTGGCCATAAAGAGTGGCGGGGCCACCTCAGACATGGTGGTGCTCATTGGATAAGCAATAGCATCCATAATCCAATATATCCCTTTTTCCCCAATTTTGCATAAAAAGAAACCGGATTTTCTTGTTTATTTTAAAATTTTCATTGTTGAGCAGCTCTCGAATTCAATGGTCACTAGCTTCACATTTGCCTACATCCTTTGGATATCTATTTCAAAGTCTGCAAATTGAGCTCCAAATGCTGCTTTCTGTCTTCTTTGTGGTAAGTAACAAACTTTGTGCATTCTTTTCTTGTGAATAATCTTGAATTTTAGAAATCTATGGAAAATTTTGTGACCTAGTTTAGTTTACTGTTCCTTACCATCTTTAATGGTTTAAATTTTGTTGCTAGACGATGGTATTGGAGTATCTATTTAGAGCTTTATCTGGGTTTCTATTCATTCGGAGCAACACTGTTGGGATTGACTTAGCAATTAGGAATTGAGAGATTGTGGTGACCCAGTTTGAATCTTGGCAGTTTTTTTTTCAAAATTGTTGGAAACCATGGATACTTTACTTAATACTCATAACAAGCTTCAGCTCTTGCCTCAACTTCATGGGGTTTCTGAAAAATTCGGTAGTTTTAGCTCTATGAAGTTTCAGAACGCAGAGGTTAGGTTTCTCCCAAAGAAATCTTATCAAAGAACGGGTAGGCATGGCTGTGTTAAGGTTGCTAGTGGTGCACTTTTGGAGCTTGTTCCAGAAACCAAGAAGGAAAATCTTGAATATGATCTTCCTATGTATGATCCATCAAAAGGCCTTGTAGTTGATCTTGCAGTTGTGGGTGGTGGCCCTGCAGGGCTCGCCGTTGCACAGCAAGTTTCTGAGGCAGGGCTCTCTGTTTGTTCAATTGACCCATCTCCTAAATTGATTTGGCCTAATAATTATGGGGTTTGGGTGGATGAATTTGAGGCCATGGATTTGCTTGATTGTCTTGATACCACTTGGTCTGGTGCTGTTGTTCATATCGATGACAAAACAAAGAAGGATCTTGGTAGACCTTATGGTAGAGTTAATAGGAAGCAGCTGAAGTCAAAAATGCTTCAAAAATGCATATCAAATGGTGTTAAGTTTCACCAGGCTAAAGTTATTAAGGTTATACACGAGGAGTCCAAATCTCTGTTGATTTGTAATGATGGTGTCACAATTCAGGCTACTGTGGTTCTTGATGCAACTGGTTTTTCAAGATGCCTTGTACAGTATGATAAGCCGTATAATCCAGGTTACCAAGTGGCTTATGGAATTTTAGCTGAGGTGGAAGAGCATCCATTTGATGTGGATAAGATGGTTTTTATGGATTGGAGGGATTCACATTTGAACAATAATTCGGAGCTGAAAGAGAGAAACAGTAAGATCCCTACTTTTCTATATGCAATGCCGTTTTCATCCTCTCGAATATTTCTCGAAGAAACATCCCTTGTTGCTCGGCCTGGAGTTCGCATGGAAGATATCCAGGAAAGGATGGTGGCAAGATTAAGGCACTTAAACATAAAAGTTAAAAGTATTGAAGAAGATGAGCGTTGTTTCATCCCAATGGGCGGTCCACTCCCGGTCCTCCCCCAAAGAGTTGTTGGCATTGGCGGTACAGCCGGCATGGTTCATCCATCAACTGGGTATATGGTAGCAAGAACTCTAGCAGCAGCTCCAATAGTTGCAAATTCGATAGTAAAGTACCTCGGTTCAGGTACAAGCCTACAAGGAAATGACTTATCTGCAGAAGTTTGGAAAGATCTATGGCCGATACAGAGGAGGAGACAAAGGGAGTTCTTCTGTTTTGGTATGGATATTCTCTTGAAGCTTGATTTACAAGCCACAAGAAGGTTTTTCAATGCATTTTTCGATCTGGAGCCTCATTATTGGCATGGATTCCTGTCATCTCGGCTGTTTCTCCCCGACCTTATATTTTTTGGCCTTTCATTGTTTACACATGCTTCTAATACTTCCAGATTAGAGATTATGTCAAAGGGAACTGTTCCTTTGGTTAAAATGATCAACAACTTAGTACAGGATCGAGAATAGATGGGTTAGAGATTTCAATTGTTGTTTGCTTCTAAATACATGCAACTTTTATGTTTTTTTCCCCTTCATGTAATTGTTTATAGAATTCAATACAAACCAATTGTTATCTTAATTTTATACATATACAACCCATTTTCTTTGGCTACGTAAGTTCTTAATAAATTTACTGGCTAACACATGAAACCCAAAAGGATAAAGGAAGCTCGAATTTTATGGAAATACACATTTATAGAAGCACAGGATGACATTAGTTGTTGTGCTTGTTAGAAGGCGATGAATAAGTTTGAACAGAATGAGTCCAATAAACTCTCTGTCCTGCTGAAATAGAAGTGGTAAGCCTGAGCCATACCAGTAATCCATTTTTTCTCATAGTGCTCTTCAATTATCTTTAACATCCACATATAACTCTGTATTTGGCACCAAATCTGTGCCTATCCTATTGAAAAGCTCTGCCACTTCTTTATCACTTCCAAGCACATTCACCAGAATTCCAGCATTTCTAAGCTCTTCCACGCATCTTCAGGATGATCGATCGAGGAAACATATATAAGAAGTGACATCAAATTATTCTGTATAATTTTTTGTGGTCCCACATGAGAGATTGCAAAGCAAAATAAAGTGTGAGACATGCAGCCGTACTCTTAATTGGGCTGTGATAATAGGGTAAGGAGTAACAAATGTGACAAATTTTTAAAATATTAATAAATTATCTATTTAATTTAAAAATTTTAAATAAATATGTAGATAATTTTTATTTATAGCCGCAACTATAATTGGATTATTGGTACATTTCTCATATTGTGATTGACACTAATTGAATTGAGATTTTTACATTCTACAACTCGGAACAAGTAAAATAACTAAGAGATCATACCATATAATTTAAAATAATAATAATAATAAAACCAATAATATATATTTTTATATATATATATTTCAACATGTTATTGATTATTTTTCCACACAACAAAACTAAATCATAAATCAAAAGAACAACAACAGCAATAATAATTTTTTTTTAAAAAAAAGAAAACATTAATCAGATTTATTGATGGAAAAACCACACAAAGCACGAGAATGAAGCTTAATTAGAGTTTCCAGGCAAAGAGAAATAAGCCTGAACAGCACTGAAAAAGAGTCCAAGCAGCGCACCAAGAAGTGCAAAAATAGTCCATGGGCTACTGAAATATGTATGCGAACCCTCAGCCAGACAAGTAGTCCATGAATTGTTATAGTACGTTTCAATTTTATCTTTAACAACCCCATATAAATTTGGATTTGGCACCAAATCTGTGCCTATCTTGTTGAAAAGCTTGGCCACTTCTTTATCACTTCCCAGCAAATTAATCAGAATATTAGCTTTTCGAAGCTTTTCCACATCTTCGGGATGATCGATAAGCGAATCGAGGAAACATATGTAAGAAGTTACATTAAAATTGTTCATAAAAGTAGGACACATTTCATATGCAATTAAGTTCAAGAACTTAGGCGCTGTGGAATCATCTACTACTAAAGAAGGCAATGTTAATGTTCCTATAAGGCCAAATGAAATATCAAAACCAATGTCTAAGCATCTTTTATAATTTGGTTTTAGCCTTATACCTGATGCAGTTAGATCTTTCACGTTACGAAATGAATGTGCATATCGACATTCCGGTTCCTCCGGTTGCTCCGGTTTACCTAGCAGAAGCTCCTGGCGAAGAAGATCAAGAAGATGATGGGCAGTTTTAGATGTTATTTCGTGTGTTGGATCAGTTGTCATTAAATTACGACAAATAAACTTTTCGATCGATTCTTCAATTTTCGTTTTTTTATCATTTTCATGCACGAATGATAACAAGAACTCGAGAAGTTGGTACGGAAGTTGATTCTCTAACAAGAAGAAATCTTGTTGAGCAAATGCGATTTGATCTTTCTTCACTTTGAGATTCTCCAGCTTTTCAGGATTTTGTACGAGGCAATGTATGAAATGCAGGATCGCACAACCATCGACCATGAACATCCAGCAAAGATCATCATCATTGTAGTCTTTGATCACATCTTCCACATAACAATTTTTCAAATCCTCCAACTTTCTCGTCATAATCTGATTGTATAGATTTTCTTTCTCTATATCATTTTCTTTAATAAACTGACCGGCTAGCTTCCGCTTCACATATTTCGAATACTCGAACTTAGAGTTGCGGTGGTGGATCGGACCAAGAGCAACCACCCTTGGTTCATAGTACTTCTTGAACTCTTGATTGTCTCTAAGCATGAAAGGAACCTTCTGGATCTTCGGAATGTTTGATTCTAGTTCCGATTCCAGTTCCAACGAGCTTAACCTCTCCCGTAAACTGGGAGAGGTGGCTATTGATTTTTCTTGGACTACTATGTGGACCTTTTCACCGTCCTCAAGAAATTGGTGTTGTTGGATTCCGCTTGCTTGACCTTCTTCAAGGGCTGGCACATTAATGGCGGAAGTTGCATTATTAGACATATTTTTGGGTATTCCGCTTGCTCGACCTTCTTCAAGAGCTTGCAAATCAATGGCGGAAGTAGCATTATTAGACATATTTTTGGGTAATCAATCAGTAAATTTAGGCTCAACTCTGCATGGGAAGTTTAGTAGATGAAGATAATATAACTATAAGATGGAGTTGCTTTTTGTTTCATTGTTAACTTTATGAAGGTATCAAGTTTTGAATCATTATCTTCTTACTATTATATTATTATTTAAGTTGCTTTAAATTTTAAGTATTAAGTGTTTATTGTTTAAGCATAAATCCATAGGTTCCTTTTTTTGCTTTCATTTTATTTTGTCCATTTTTTGTTTTTCTTTTTCCTTTTTTCATGTTGAAGTTTATAAAATGTGTTGCACGACAGGTTTCTTAATTAAGCACTATTCATCATCATTGCAACCTTTTGCCGGTTTCCCATAAGCTTAATTAATTGTGTTAAATTATGATCAATTAATAAACAAGAATCATGAACAAGTAAAATCTGTAACCCAAATCCAAATCAGAACCAAAATAATCTGCCAAAAGTGTTTTAATTATAGTGCTCCCAGCACTGGGTTCGGCTCCTTTACCAACTGTTCTTAAAATATTTATAAAAATTTAAGCTAGCTTATTTATAATTTTTATTGCAATTTCATATTTGGTTATTAAATTTTCATACTTAAATCATTCATTTGGTATTGATCTACATTCAATATTAAATTATACAGTACCAGATTTTACATATGTGATTGGAACTACATAAATTACACAAAAATTAAATTAAAATATTAAAAAAAATAGTATTATTAATTTATTTGATGAACACCAAACCTGCTGCTCCTTGCATTTTAAATCATCAATAATTGTTTAATAAAAATAGTATTATTAATCGAGTTCATTTAATAAACAAGTCAAACTCAAATTCTATTCATGAGTGAAAGAACTATGTTCACGAACATAATAGTAAAAGTTTAGAACTTATTAGGATTTGGGTGCATAAGCAGCTTGAATGAAAGTTGCAAGGAGTCCTGAAAGAGCACTAATAAAGACAACAATGGACCAAGGTCTTCTGAAATAAGTGTAGTAACCTCCAGCAAACCACTTATAGAACCGTTGATCATAATAAGATTGGATCCCGTCTTTGACAGAAGAATAAATAGCACCATTTGGCACCAAATCAGTGCTTATTTCATTGAAGAGATGAGCCACTTTTTGAACTTTTGAACTCATGTTCAATTGTAGCCTCCAGATCTTTATTTCTCATATTTGCTATAATTTCTCACACATGGTTAGAGATCTCTGTTAAAGAAAATTATTTTTATGAAACAAAAATAAAAAATTTATATCTTGAAACCAATGAAGTCTTCTAAACAAAGTATAGTAGATCAAATGAAACAAAATTATTTCTAAAAATAGGTATAATTTTTTTAAAAAATAGTTGAAACTCTACTAGGAGTGTATATCTGTCTGATATATCCCTAGATAATTAATTTCAGTTCTTTCTTTGGAATTCATAAGGGCTGCACTATTAGGTTTAGCTATAGTGTTGAGGACTTAATTATTATTTATAACCTAATTTAAGGTTTTTTTTTTTTTTTTATATAAAAAATATATAGATGTTCAAGATAAAAAGTGTATCTAAAACGTTTAAAAAACAAATGATAAACAATTTTAAGCAACTATAAACATTTGTAAACCAAAAACTACAATATAGAGTAAGCTAATTATAAAAAAATAAACAATGAATATAAAAATGAATTATTTTTATAATTATTTTTTAAGTGTATTGACATAGTGTGGCATGATTAATTTTTAATATGTTTATCAAAAATATGAAAGAAAGTATCCAATATTGAACGGGGTCGATTCCGCATACTCAATCGCTATGAGTAGGCTACGCTACAGTTTTTTTTTTTTTTTTTTTTTCAAATTATAGCAGCTTATGACATTTATTTTTACTTTTAAAAATAAAATGATATAAAATTTAAAAAATTAATAAAATAACAATTGTTAATAGTGAGAGAGTAAAATACTCTTTTAACTAAATCACCCATTTAAAAATTATTAATTACATATTATTTTTTCTATTTCAAGATTTTCCAAGATCGTCATAACTTCAGAATTATCTTCCGGAATTCCCCCATCATTCGTCTTCTGCGTCCATATCTTTCACCATCAGCTTCAGCCTTTAGTTTTGTTCTCTAATTATTTGTTCTTCCGTTGTCTCTAACTTATTAATTTTACTGCCTTTGATTTTAATCTATGTTATTTGTATTAATTATTTTCGATCATTTCACCTTTTCTGAAATGAGATCCATAAACCAAGGAGAAGAAATTTTGGTGGATATCAAATCTAAGTTTGAAAATGTACAGTAAATATAACTTTTTCTTCGCTACATACGAAGAAAAAATAGAATTTTCATTCAATTTATGTGAATGAACTTTCATGACATTTCTTTTGATTTGGTCTTTTTTGAGTAAAGAAAATTGTATATATGGAAATGTATATAGTATATATGCCAATATATATAGTATATATGAAAATGTAATTGCCTCTAGTTTATTCATTTCTTAATAAAGCCTGAAAGCAAGCAGACACTTTAAGTTTTTATTGCATATTTAGCTATTTAAAAAAAAAAAATTGCATGTTTTCTGGAGAAGACAATCGAAGCTAGGGTTTTGCTTATGTCGCTCTTGCCTCCTTAGCTAGATGCAACAAATTGGTGGCTGAAGGGTACCAATTGAAAGCTCTCACGCTGGTGAGTCGTCTGATATTCTCATAATTGTCTTTGGAACACCCAAAACTCGATTGACGTTTTAGATCGCCGCCACTGAAAATCACAAACTAGAAGTTTTCTGTTGGTTTTCCAACCTTATTTTGATGGTTACCAGTTGGTTTCCATCAATATTCTTGTTGCCCATGTGATTTTGATCGTTTTTGTAGAGTTTCGACCGAAAATCTCTCTATATTTCAAGATCCTTCACTAGTGAAAATGGAGCTCTGGTTGTGCTTGTTATTCTGGCGTATTTGGACGGTTTCAGTTGGTTTTCAGACTACCTATTTGTTGTCAACGTAATTCCCATCAGTTTTCAGTCGGAAAAGCTCGCTGAAAAATCAGGTTTGTCAGAAAAAAAAGTCAGGTCACCAAAAAAAATTATATACCCAACAGATACCATATGTATACATCTATCCTAAAAGTGGCCTTCTTAGCTGTTGCTTCTGATTGTTTAATTGTTTGTTCTATTTTTTATGTTATTTTCAGATTTAGACCTATGACTATTATTTTACTTTTTATAAATGATTTTGTATATACCTTTTTTAAATGAATGAATTTAAGCTAAAGTTGCTTAGTATTGAGCCATGGACCAGCCCAAATAGAATACTATAATGTAATTCCATTTTTCCTCCATCTCGAAAAATTATTATTAAAATGTTCCCCACTTATTTCCTACATTAGAAAGGGATTGATTGTTATTGATAACGAGAGTTCGGACAAATAATCCAATTACAAATAAAAAAATAATCGAAAAATATTTTGAACTTGAGAAACATACCCATGCTAAAAACATAATTGTGACTCCAAATATTTCAAGTGTTTTCTATATAAAAGTAAAATTTGCTTCGTTATAGATGAATTCTTAATAATATATAATTTATAATACAAAATCAAATACAATTAATTATGAATTTTACTATTTTTATATAGAGATTTAATAAAAAAAAATTTATTAATATAAAATAGAAAAAAGTGTCTCGAACTGGTTAATTTTATTCGAGACGTATTGTTAAGGCTGTAATTGTACCGAACAACTTTGGTTCAATTCATTAAAAAAGTATTGAAATTCGAATTTGATTCGAACTTCAAATTAAGATTTAGTTAAGTTTAATGACTTGAGTTCGGTTTACATATTTGGTTCATTAGTTTGACTTAAATCTAATCGTTGTAAATTGCTCTATGATATCCAATTGATAGTTTAATTCAAATATTCGCTTCGTTTTATATGAATGTGAACAGCTACTTTAGGTTTTCAGTTCATTTAATATTCGAATTCGAAAACTTAGATAGTTTAAAAATCGAATCCAAATTGAGCCTTTTACTAGCCAAATACTGAATAGCTGATGAACCGTTTGGTCGGGTTACGGCCCAGCCTTGCTCCGTCTACTGCAACAAACACAATCGAAAACTAGCTTTAGTGTATATTTCGCTCTTTAATCTGTACTCTCTGTTCTAATGCTACTTCAAATGACAGAGAAGCTAGCTCTCCCTCTTATCCTCTCAAACCCTCCTCCCACTAAACCCCATTTTCTGAGCAACAACCACAACCATCTACAACCTCCAACTGTTTCGCAGTGGCCTGTAACTCCTCTTCTTCAAAACTTACTTGCTAACCAAAAACAAAATTCTCCACAACCCATTAATCTACATATCTCAACTAACTTATCTTCCAGACCACGAACCCGCATCGGTAAGGACCGTGACCCCAACAGAGGCAAGCCCTGGTCTAACCACCGTCTTTCTCGTCTAGGTCAGCAAGTTCTCAATTCTTTAACTGACCCATCTTTTAAAACAACTGAGTTAGATAAAATCTTGAGTGAATTGCTTGAATTCCATCAGGGAAACTCGAGTTTAAGTAGCGGAAATGTGGATTCTTTATCTATGGATGTTTTGGGTATTATAAAGGGTTTAGGGTTTTACAAGAAATGTGATTTGGCTATGGGTGTTTTTGAGTGGGTTAGGAGTAGAAGTGATTTTGAGTTGATTTTGAATTGCTCTGTTGTGGCTGTAATTATTAGTATGCTTGGAAAAGAAGGTAAGGTTTCAGCTGCTGCTGCTTTGTTTAATAATCTGAAAAAGGATGGTTTTGATCTTGATGTTTATGCTTATACTTCACTGATAACCACTTACGCTAGTAATGGAAGATATAGGGATGCTGTTATGGTATTTAGGAAAATGGAGGAAGAGAATTGCAGACCAACTTTAATAACTTATAATGTGATTTTGAATGTATATGGGAAAATGGGTATGCCTTGGAATAAGATTTCTAGCCTTCTTGAGGGAATGAAGAGTACTGGAGTTGCTCCAGATGAGTATACTTATAACACACTTATTAGTTGTTGCCGACGAGGGTCTTTGTATGAAGAAGCTGACCAAGTTTTTGAGGACATGAAATTAGCAGGGTTTTCCCCAGATAAGGTTACCTACAATGCATTACTGGATGTTTATGGGAAATGTAGACGGCCCAAGGAGGCCATGGAGGTCTTGAGGGAGATGGAAATTAAGGGATTCTCTCCTAGTATTGTCACTTACAATTCACTGATATCAGCCTATGCAAGAGATGGTCTATTGAGTGAAGCAGTGGAGCTAAAAAACCAAATGGTGGAGAAAGGGATAAAGCCAGATGTTTTTACGTATACTACCCTCTTATCAGGATTTGAAAAGGCTGGGAAAGATGAGTCTGCTATGAGGGTTTTTGAGGAAATGAGAGCTGCTGGTTGTAAGCCAAATATCTGCACTTTCAATGCTTTGATTAAGATGTATGGTAACAGGGGAAAGTTTGTTGAAATGATGAAAATTTTTGATGAGATTAAAACATGCAGCTGTGTACCAGATATTGTTACATGGAATACACTTTTGGCAGTGTTTGGGCAAAACGGGATGGATTCAGAAGTATCTGGAGTGTTTAAAGAGATGAAGAGGGCTGGGTTTGTGCCTGAAAGGGACACTTTCAATACACTAATTAGTGCATATAGCCGATGCGGTTCTTTTGAACAAGCCATGGCTATATATAGAAGAATGCTAGAATCTGGGGTTACTCCCGATCTTTCTTCCTATAATGCTGTTTTGGCAGCGTTGGCACGGAGAGGACTCTGGGAACAGTCAGAAAAAATATTTTCTGAAATGAAGGATGACCGGTGCAAGCCTAATGAGCTTACATACTGTTCTTTACTTCATGCTTATGCCAATGGCAAGGAGATTGAACGAATGCTTGCTCTGACTGAAGAGATATATTTGGGTGTAACTGAACCCCTTCCTGTTGTCTTGAAGACACTTGTTTTAGTTAACAGTAAATGCGACTTGCTCTTTGAAACTGAACGCGCATTCCTAGAGTTGAAGAAAAAAGGCTCACCGGACTTAAATACTCTTAATGCAATGATTTCAATATATGGAAGGAGACAGATGGTTGCCAAAGCAAATGAAATTTTGAACTTCATGAATGAGAGTGGGTTCAGTCCAAGCCTGGCAACTTACAATAGTTTGATGTATATGTACAGCCGGTCAGAAAATTTTCAGAGATCAGAAGAAATTTTGAGGGAAATCATTGCCAAAGGATTAAAGCCTGACATTATCTCATACAATACTGTTATTTTTGCATATTGTCGAAATGGTCGGATGAAAGAGGCCTCACGAATATTCTCAGAAATGAAGGATTCCGGGCTTGTTCCGGATGTCATTACTTATAATACTTTCGTTGCAAGCTATGCAGCTGATTCAATGTTTGAGGAGGCCATTAATGTTGTTCAGTATATGGTAAAGAATGGCTGTAAACCAAATATGAATACCTACAACTCAATTGTAGATGGGTACTGTAAACATAATCGCCGGGAAGATGCACGGATGTTTATTAGCAGTCTTAATGTGCTTGATTCACATGTTTCCAAGGTTGAAGAAGGCAGATTATCTGAACGTATATTGAAGAAATGGTCATAGATAATCCCCTCTTGAAATAATGTCAGCTTCTTGGGCATGCATTTTTCCCTTTGACTTGTATGTATATATATTACATGAGTCCTATTCTCCCTCTTTTCTGCCCATATGTATTTTTTTGGGGCATGTAGATGAATAGAGGTGATGATGTATTTTTCATTCTCTTATGATTCTCGGGTGCTGAGCATGATAAAGATATATTGGCTTGATTGCTTTGCATGGTTCCATATGAGAAGTGAAGGAGAATGAAGGGAAGGGGTTTCTGATAGCAAGGTATGTGTATTTACTTATACTACAAATAGACATCATAGACATGTAGTTGATGAGCTGGTAGCTAATAATGCTTTGTTCGGACTGTATACCTTGATAATTTTCATTATAAAGTCTTTTCTTTTTGATTGATAAGTTGCTCTTATCATTTACAGGAAAAAAAAAATATATAGTAATCGTTTCTCTTACCCTTGTCTATTAATAATCTGCACAGATTGAGACAGTTTATCGTGGCATAACGAATAGATTGATGCAGATCCTTATCTCTTTGTATAAAACAACAAAAAAGCCTTAATCCCATCTTAATTGGGGGGAACTACATGAATGCCTTTCTTACATACAGCTTAATTTTGTGTCTCACCTTTTGAAAGTCCTAATGTGCTAAGTCTGAATGCATCACTTCATTCCATGTCATCTTGGCCTTCATCATATTTTCTTAGTACTTTGTCCATATTAACATTTTTATTTCTGAAACATTGTCATTGATGTCTGATTTTTGTTAGCTCCCAACACTTGCTGCTAAACATTATTGTCGCTTATGTTTCTGGTAAGGGTGAGCAAATTTGGTATTTACCAATTACCAAATCATACTGACAAAACTTTTGGTTCCGGTTTCATTTACCGAAAAATAGTACTCTTTGTGAAGTTCAGTTTTTGGTATTCTGCAAATGGTAGTCAGTTTCGGTAGCGGTTAGTAAAATTTCCAGATTAGTAATAACCAAAATTTGCTAGCGAATCGAAATTATAGTAAACTATGGCATTTTGCTTAAATGAAATAATACTTAACCCTATGGTAGCAGATCAAATTGCGTTTTGCTTGGTAATTTCCATTCTGTCTCCTTCCTTGCAACTGCCATCAACTCTTACACTTCTCTTCAATATTTGCATCAGTTCTCTTTACGTTTGCAGAATTCCTTGCACAATAACGTTTCAAAACGATTTCTTCTACTCCCCAAAATTGTTGAAGATATCAGAAGAAGGGTAATTACAATTTATATGTCTTGGTTTTTGTAGTGTATTAGTTTTGAACTTGTGATGAAGACGAATTGTAATTTTTCAGTGCTTTTGCTAGCTGTGGAATTTTGTCATTAAAATGAATTTTAGATGTATCAATGCATTTTTTCTGTATATATTACATCGTTCTTGATTTTGCTGCTACACAGATATTCTAGGATCTAGATGGTCATAGAAAGAAGCCTTTTAATGGCATTTCTTTCCTCTGTCACGGTTTCGACTTTTATTTAGGTTGTTTGTCTCATAAAGCTCTGTCTATATTTATATGTTTTCTTCAAATCTATCTCTGTTTTCCTCAGATTTGGCATTTTGACATCAACTCATCAAGATTATTATATTATGTTAGCATCAGTAATTAACCATAAAAAACATTAGTGCAACACTGCAAGCAACAGTAATAACCTGATACTATATAGGGTCCTAACTGAACCAATGTGTTAATTAATTATTCATTTTAGTTCTCTGTGTAGCTAAATTGATTTATTAATTTCTCTTAAGCTTGTCTGAGTTCAAAGTTTGTAATAATTTGAAATTGTACAAATTCAGTTTCTTTTAGAGGTAAACTGATTTCTTAAGTTTGGATTAATAATAGATAATTTGCATACTTTGATTGCTATACATAGTTTCAATCATCGTAATTGATAATATGCATAGTTTGTTAAAAATATGCTTCTTAAACCGGTAAAAATAGACTTCATTCTTTTAACAACTGCTTGCTAATTGCTACTCTGGCATCTCTATGTCTCACATTTCCATAATCCAATTCTTTTTTTTTTATAATTATTTATTTCTATAATCCAATTTTTTTTTATAATTATTTTCATGTCCTTAAAATTTTTTATAATCTGCAGTTGATTTTTTATATTTTGAAAACTATTTAGAGGACCTTCATGTTTTAGGTTTTATGTCATCGAATTCTTCTGTCCAATTTTCATCCATTATGCTTTTAAATAGTGTTAAAAAGACAAATACTTAGTTTATATCTTTAAAGTTTAATCTAACATACTTTCAAGTAGTCGTCATGATCATCATCAATTATTATTAGTAGTATTATTATTAGTATGATTATTACTATTATGACTACTATTATTACTATTATTATTACCACTATCATTATTACTATTATTATTAGTACTATTATTATTACTATGATTACTACCACTACTATCCTCCCATCTTCTCCACAACCACCCACCATTCACCACCGGAATAACAGCCACTACCCCACCTTCTCTCCTTCCTTTCTAGCCACAACCACCTTCAGTAACCACCATGTTTCATTAAAATGAACCGAATCTTCATCCTAACAATAAAACCATAATCATTTGCAATTGATTTCACATTATTTATCTGGAAATTACGAAAAATCAATCGAAGAGTGGTTGGAAAATTATCTATTGAAAAACAACACAATTTGGGGTTAATATCTATACCAAATGAAAGCTCATGGATAGAGAAGACACAATCTACCATTTGTTTCGTCAGATAGTGGCTGAAAGATCATCAAATCACCGTCGAAAATTTCTACTTTCTCTCTCTTTAGTCACTGAAAATGGTGATATCAGCTGGCAAACATCCCCCTATCTGAAAACACTCTTCAAAATGAAGTCATTGATATCGAGCTTGCCACCAGAGGATTACTAGAAAGCCATGAAAATTTGTTGGAAAGTTGTGCTCGATTTCGCTCTCTCTCTCTCGCTATAGCAGAAGGAAAAAGGAGGAGAAGAAGATAGTGGCGGTGATGGAAGGAGATGATGGTGCTGTACCTGTGGTGGTTTGAGAAGCAGCAACCGCGGTCCTCTTTGCCCGATACTGTTGCTACCGAATGGAAGAGAAAAAATGCAAAATGTGATACTCAATTTTTGATTATTATTATTTTTAAGAGGATAATTTTGTTATATTTTAAGGTTTGTAAACAAAAAAAATTGACTTTTTATTTTACTAATGTTAAATTAGACAGAAACTAAATAGAAACGGTTGGAAAAGTTCTTGTAAATAGTTTTTTAAAATAAAAAGACTTGATTACAAATTATAGACAAATTTAAGAACCTGAAAGTAATTATTATTATTTTTTTCAAATGATATATAGATAGTAGGCAACGGAAATGGTAGAAAATTTGAAAAAGAAATTGGAATTTACTTTCCTTTTTTTTTTCTATTTTCTAGTAAATAAAAGATTTGTGTTGTATGTACAAATATAGATCATTTAATCATATAATTTTGAAAATAAAAAAACTCTTCTCAATTAAAACTTGTATTTGATTTCTGTAACAGTCCCAATTTTAAAAATTCGTAATATAGTGTCTTTTAAAAAATAAAAATTCCTAATCTACTGTATGTAAGCCATTTTCGGGACTTTATGTAAATAATTTACAGTATTATTTCAAAAAAAAAAACAAAAAAAAAAAAATTGAAAAAGTTGTAATTATATTTTAAGGAAACATAGGATAAAAACCTTCAAAAAAAAAAAACAATTTTTCTTAAAAAATTATTCTATTCAAAATTGAAAAGTTGAAAAGAAATTAAATTAATTATATTATTATTATTATTGAGTTAAATGGAAAAATCACCAATTATAAATGACCCCATAAATAAAAGGCATCCAGAACTTCACTCACAGCCATTACAGTTCATCTTCTTCGTGCATCTTAAGGCTAAAGCCAAACCAATGGGCAGTACAGGAGCTGTAAGTCAAGCAATTGCACGTATCAATAGTATTCGTTTTTTCTTTCCTGCAAATACTAATAATAACAATTTCATGAAACAAGCAGGAAAAGCTTAAAGAGAATGAAGCAGTAAAGAATTACCAAAATGTTGCTCTTATTATCGGGGTTACCGGCATTGTTGGAAACAGCTTGGCTGAAATCCTGCCGCGAGCAACCGCCCCAGGTGGCCCCTGGGAGGTGTACGGCGTGGCGCGGCGGCCAAGGCCAGTCTGGCAAGCTGATCATCAAATTAAACGAATCCAATGTGATGTCTTGAACGAAGAAGAAGCTCTGGAAAAGCTTTCCAAGCTTACAGATGTAACCCACATCTTTTATGTTGCTTGGGTTAGCAAACCTACAGAAGCTGAGAATTGTGTTGCTAATGGCAACATGCTACATAATGTTCTAAAAGCAGTAATCCCAAATGCTCCAAATTTGAAACATATTTGTTTACAAACTGGACTTAAACATTATGTTGGTCCTTTCGAGTTTCTCGGAAAAGTTAAGCCTCATCCTTACCCATTTCAGGAAGATTTACCAAGGCTTGATGTAATCAACTTTTATTATAACCAAGAAGATATATTATTTGAAGAGGTGAAAAAGAAAGATGGTTTGACATGGTCGATTCATAGACCAGGATCCATTTTCGGGTTCTCACCGTGTAGCTTGATTAATACATTGGGTGTTTTATGTGTTTATGCAGTTATATGTAAGCATAAGGGTCTTCCATTAATGTTTCCAGGCCATCGCGAATTGTGGGATGGAGATTGGGAAGCTTCAGATGCAGATTTGATAGCAGAACAGGAGATATGGGCATCTTTGGATTCAAAAGGGAAGAATGAAGCATTCAATTGCACTAATGGGGATATGTTCAAATGGAAAGATTTCTGGAAGGTGTTGGCTGAGCAATTTGAGATTGAGAATTATGGGTTTGAAGAGAGAAACGAAAAACTGAAACTAGCTGATATGATGAAAGATATTGGGCCTGTATGGGATGAAATTGTGAGGGAAAATGAGTTGGTGCCTTCTGGAATTGAAGGAGTTGATGGTTGGTGGATTTTTGATTTGTTCTTTCAGGAGGTATCACATATGGATTACTTCAAGAACAACAAAAAAGCTTCTGAGATTTCGGATACTATGAGCAAGAGCAGAAAACATGGTTTTTTAGGATTCAGAAACTCCAAGGAATCTGTAATTTATTGGATCAAGAAAATGAAAGCTTAGAAAATCCTTCCTTGATATAATAGGAATCTTTTGATGTTGGCTTCATCTGTTTCGTTTTTCATGTGATTTATGTTGCATTTGTCATTGTGGTTTCATGTAATTATGCTTGCTTTTTCATGTAGTTTATGTTTCTAAATGGTAATTAAAGTTTTTATTTCCTCAGCTTTTTTAAATGGCCAAAATATGAAATGCACCCTGAACTTAGGGTGTTTTTCCTAATTTCACCTCATTTTTAACTTTAAATCAAATTTCAGCCAATTTTAAATTTGAATACCAAATTGAAAGAAAGAACGTAAATCGAGGGTGTGAATTGAAATAAACCTCCCTTTACGTACCTTCAGTCAATTTAATTCTCAATTTTGAAATTGGGGTGAAATTTGTTAAAGGATATGGTTTTGAGGTGAAATTGATTTAAAGTGTAAAAATGAGATGAAATTGGGAAAAACGCAAAGTTGAGAGTGAATTTCATATTTTGGCCTTTTTATATAGGATATAATATTTTTCATTTGAAAAAAAAAAAAAAAAAAAAAAACACCATTAATGATAATAAAATTAGGAGATCAGTTACTTACACAACTAGTGTTAACACCGCACAATACTTGGAGCTTGTATTAATAAATTCGTTAAACACACTTTGTCCAAATTTTTATTTTTTTTAGTACCTAATTTAGAATGACTAATCAAACCATACTCTAATTGATATTTTATGCCGATATTTAAATATATATTTTTTAATTTTTTTTTACATAAACATTACACACACCAATTGAGAGATATATTTGCCGCACTGAGGAGCCTCAAACATGAGAAAATTAACCTACCTCTTGTTAGTGACTCGTTAATTTTTATCATTATTTCAGCGAGAAATGACAAAATAGTATAATTTTTTAAAAATATGAGGACAAAACAGTTAATTTAAAAAAATATAAGGGAAAAGTAGTCAATTGATTGAAACATAAGAATTATATGGTAAATTCCATTTCAATGCATAATATACCATAATGTATTCCATTTTGAGGTATTCCATAACATCATAATATAAGAAGTTTTTGTTGGATACATCAATTGACAGTTACGTTCAACTTGTCGAGGCTTACTCCATGCAATAGTCATGTTTGTTTTTCTATGTTCTAAGGTGCAATCTATGTACTTAGCAGATGTTATAAACACATAAATATTAGGTCAAAAAATATATAAACCATATAAACAAAGTCTTCAACACTATTCATAACTGATAATACGACAGAACAAGTGTCGTTTCTGGACCTTCTTTTTTACTCCTAACGAAAAGGGAAAGGAGAAGAAGAAGAAAGAATGAGTATAAATTCATTCCCTACATCAATTTTCAAAATGCAAGACATTATAATGGTCTAACAATAACAAGATAAGTTGCCTACTTTGACCAACACATATAAAAACTTCATGCTGAGGCAAGCAGTGGAGCTGCCATTTATATATTGACCCAAAAATAAGAAGCCATTCACAGCAATTAAATTTCATTTATGTGCACCAGCAAAACAAACCAATGAGCAGCAAAGGACCTGTTGGCGAAGCAAAGGCAAGTATAATAAATTTTTCTTATATAATTCTTATTCCTTTCTTTCTATGCATATGCCATTAATGACCATAATATGATGAAACAAACAGGGAAAGAATTACCAAAATGTTGCCCTCATTATCGGGGTTACCGGAATTGTTGGCAACAGCCTGGCTGAAATCCTACCCCGAGCAAACACCCCAGGTGGCCCCTGGAAGGTTTATGGCGTGGCACGGCGGCCACGCCCAGTCTGGCAGGCTGATCTTCAAAATAAGCACATCCAGTGTGATGTCTTAAATGAAGAAGAAACATTGGAAAAGCTTTCCAAGCTTACAGATGTAACCCACATCTTTTATGTTGCTTGGGTTAGCAAACCTACAGAAGCTGAGAACTGCGTTGCTAATAGCAACATGCTACGTAATGTTCTTAAATCAGTACTCCCAAATGCACCAACTTTGAAACATATTTGTCTGCAAACGGGACTTAAACATTATTTTGGTCCTTTCGAGTTTCTCGGTAAAGTTCAGCCTCATCCTTACCCCTTCCAGGAAGATTTACCAAGGCTTGATGTGATCAACTTTTATTATACACAGGAAGATATATTATTTGAAGAGGTGAAACAGAAAGAGGGTTTGACATGGTCAGTCCACAGACCAGCTCCCATACTCGGGTTCTCGCCCTGCAGCTTGGTTAATTTATTGGGAATATATACTGTTTATGCAGCAATATGTAAGCATCAGGGACTTCCATTCATATTTCCTGGTGATCGCGCAATATGGGATAGTCAATGGGAAGCATCAGATGCAGATTTGATAGCAGAACAGCAAATATGGGCATCTTTGGATCCAAAAGGAAAGAATGAAGCATTCAATATCGCTAATGGTGATAAGTTCAAATGGAAGGATTTCTGGAAGGTGTTGGCGGAACATTTTGAGATTGAGAATTATGGGGTTGAAGAAGGTAACAAAAAACTGAAACTAGTTGATAAGATGAAAAATAGTGGAACAGTGTGGGATGAAATTGTGAGGGAGAAGGGGTTGGTGGCATCTGAAATAGGAGTTGGAGCATGGTGGATTGTTGATCTGTTTTTCCAAGAGGCATCACATATGGATTACTTTAAGAACGATAAAGATTCGAAGACTTCAGATACTATGAGCAAGAGCAGAAAACATGGATTTTCGGGATTCAGAAACTCCATGGAATCTGTAATTTATTGGATCAATAGAATGAAAGCTCAGAAAATTATTCCTTGATAATCTTTAATGGTGGCTTCTTGATTCATCCTCTTGTTTTTCATGTGTTTTATGTTTCATTTGTCTGAACTTTGTTCTAGTAACTGGAGTTTATGTTTTCCTCAAAAGAGATTGTAATGTTAAGGATAATAATAGAATTAGGAGATGAGTTACTATACAGAATCTTCTGTATTTTGTAATATCAGTCGGTTGAGAGAATAATCAAGTATTTTATTCACAAATTCTCAATCTTTTTTCTTTCTTTTATGAGAGTTGGAATAATTGACTTTGAATATATTTTGTGAATTGTCATGTTCAGAACAAGACAACTCTTTAAAGGTAGTTGAGGGTTTATGACAAAGTTGGTGTCATTTTCAAACCATTTTTCGTTGAATGAGGATGTTCTGTAAAAATGAATGATTCTTGGTTCCTTTCAATCATAAGACAATTTACTAATATTGAAAAAATGTTAAGAATATTAAATGCGGATGAAGATTTTATGTATTAGCATCAAATACTAAATCATGATATTTTAAAAGTTACTGTCCTTTTTTACATATCAAATATGTTGTATTAACATAATACTAAAATCTTTGGAGTTGAAACCGGACATGACTTTTCCCATCTAAAATTGGTCATCTGATAATGAATTTGCTAAGCCTAGATCTACTATGGATTTTAATACCAGTGGAAGATGAACTACAATTTTTGTCATCAAGACCTTGTCGTAATCCTCCAACAAATAGAAGGAATCCTCAGTGTGGCACCGAAGATCACACAGGTGATCACTAAATTGTTTTCTGTTTAAAAAGTAAAATGTTGTTTTTAATTGTATGGTCATTTTAAATGTTATGGTGTATGACAATTTAAAATTTGAAACTATTTTTTTTTAAAAAAAAAAAAATTTAAAGTGTTAGAGAATTAAATATTTGGAATAAAACTTACTTAAAGCAGTAGAAGTTCTCATAAACCTATAAAAATTCGCACAATCCATGAAAAAGTAGTGGAAGGAAGCGGTAGTCATGTTCATGACCCCTGTGAGAATTCCCATCACCTTGAAAACAACAAAATGAAGACAATAGTTAAGTGGAGTGGCAAAAATTCTCACAACATTTATGAAATTCCAACGACCTAAGAAAATAGCTGATAGGAGTGGTAAAGTTCTTCCGATCTTTGTGGAAATATGCACGATTTATAAAAACATAGTAAGGGAGTGGTAGAAATTCTCACAACTCGTGTGAAAATTTCCACAACCTAAGACATTAGTTAATAAAAGTGACAAAAATTCTCACGATCCCTCTTAAAATGTCCATGATTCATCAGAACATTGAAGTGGAATAGCAAAAATTCTTACAACCGGTGTGGGAGTAGTGTAAAAAAATTATCACAACCTCTATGAAATTCCATGACCCATGAAGAGTTTAGATGAGTGGCAGAAATTCTCATGATCATTTGCCACAATACATGGAAATGATACAAGGGCGTGAGAAAACTTTTTGCAGCTCCAATGAAAAAATTCAGTACCGTCAAAATTCCCTACAAAAAATTAAAACTTTTCTAATTTTTTATCATCATTTCTCTTTTTATAGTTAAATAATTTTACCCATATATTTTTAAATGCAAATATGAAAAATAAATAGGATAAACATACCTAATTTATTTTATGTTGAATAAATATCTTAAATCACCGATAAATTTGCTACAAAATAAATAAATAAATATTTTAAAACTATTTTATAATATAATCAAATTAATATAAATATTAACTTAAACATAAAATATATACCTTCAATCAAAAATTAAATAGAGCTCATTCACAATATAAATAGTTGAATAGCTTATACAGTCGAACAAAAATATTAACCATCTGTCTTCTTATATATTCACTCATTCATCCAAATAAATAGCAATTAAATCAACAGTGCATTGTTTACGTTTACAAATCATATACAGTTGGAATATATTCTTATTCTACTTGAAATTTTACAAATAGTTTGAAAATAGCACCAAATTGATAAATACTTTTAGAAATAACGCCAAAATTGTCATAAACCCGTAGTTCAGAGTCCAGACAATGAGTAAATGTAGTCCATCAAAAATTTCCCTCACGTCAAGAAAAGGAATTGGAATCAGTAACCAAAATATCTTCTAAACTTGACCCAAAGTAAAAAGCATTCACAGTCACAGCCCTTCGCTAGCAACCACCTTCACAGCCATCAACTTTATCTCTGTGCAACTGCAAGCCAAACCAAAATGAGCAGCAAAGGACCTGTAACTGTAAATGAAGCAAAGGCATGTATCAAAAATTTCTCTTATATAATTCATATTCCTTTTTTTCCCTGCAAATCCTAATAATAACAATATGATGGAACAAACAGGAAAAGCTTGAAGAGAATAGAGCAGTAAAGAATTACCAACATGTTGCCCTCATCATTGGGGTTACTGGAATTGTTGGCAACAGCCTGGCTGAAATCCTACCCCGAGAAAACACCCAAGGTGGCCTCTGGAAGGTTTACGGCGTGGCAAGGAGACCACGCCCAGTCTGGCAGGCTGATCTTCAAAATAAACACATCCAGTGTGATGTCTTAAATGAAGAAGAAACATTGGAAAAGCTTTCCAAGCTTACAGATGTAACCCACATCTTTTATGTTGCTTGGGTTAGCAAACCTACAGAAGCTGAGAGCTGTGTTGCTAATGGCAGTATGCTACGTAATGTTCTGAAAGCAGTAATCCCAAATGCACCGAATTTGAAACATGTTTGTCTGCAAACGGGACTTAAACATTATTTTGGTCCTTACGAGTTCCTCGGAAAAGTTCAGCCTCATCCTTACCCCTTCCAGGAAGATTTACCACGGCTTGACGTGATCAACTTTTATTATACACAGGAAGATATATTATTTGAAGAGGTGAAACAGAAAGCGGGTTTGACATGGTCAGTCCACAGACCAGGATCCATTTTCGGGTTCTCACCATGTAGCTTGGTTAATACATTGGGCATTTTCTCTGTTTATGCAGCTATATGTAAGCATCAGGGTCTTCCATTAATGTTTCCGGGTCATCGCAAATTGTGGGATGGAGATTGGGAAGCTGCAGATGCAGATTTGATAGCAGAACAGGAGATATGGGCATCTTTGGATCCAAAAGGGAAGAATGAAGCATTCAATTGCACTAATGGTGATATGTTCAAATGGAAAGATTTCTGGAAGGTGTTGGCTGAGCAATTTGAGATTGAAAATTATGGGTTTGAAGAGGGAAACGAAAAACTGAAACTAGCTGATATGATGGAAAATAGTGGAACAGTGTGGGATGAAATTGTGAGGGAGAAGGAGTTGGTGGCATCTGAAATAGGAGTTGGAGCATGGTGGATTATTGATCTGTTTTTCCAAGAGGTATCACATATGGATTACTTTAAGAACGATAAAGATTCAAAGACTTCAGATACTATGAACAAGAGCAGAAAACATGGATTTTTGGGATTTAGAAATTCCATGGAATCTGCAAGTTATTGGATCAATAGAATGAAAGCTCAGAAAATTATTCCTTGATAATCTTTGATGGTGGCTTCTTGATTCATCCTTTTCTTTGTCATGTGTTTTATGTTTCATTTGTCTGAGCTTTGTTCTAGTAATTGGAGTTTATATTTTCCTCAAAAGAGATTGTAATATATTAAGGATAATAATAGAATTAGGAAATGAGTTACTATACAGAAGCTTCTGTATTATGTAATATTAGCTGGGTTGAAAGAATAATCAAGTATATCATTTGCAAATTCTCAATCTTTTTCTTTCTTTTATGTGAGTCGGAATAATTAACTTTGAATACATTTTGTGAATTATAATTATTTTGTGAATGTGTCATGTTCAGAACAAGACAACTTTTTAAAGGTCGGTCAGAGTCCAGACAAAAAAAGATTAGATGTACTCCATCAAAATATCTCTCACGTTTTAGAAAAACTCAATCAATGAGATATTATGATAATGAAGTTGTGGTCTTGAATTGAATGAAACCATGTGATGGAAAAAGAATTTGGAATTGGGCACCAAAAAATCTTATAAACTTGAATTGAACAGGCACGAGTAGAATTAGACGAGTAGGCTAAGGATTATGCTTCTTTCCAAAAAAATAAAGGGTTAAGCCACTAGTTGAAGCATTTTTCTTGAAGTGTATTGTTTCATAATTAAGGTTCCATTAACTATAATAATTGTTCATATCAAAGTTCAGTTCAAAAAATTGTAATTTGAAAATTTTATAATTTGAATTTGATAGATTATGTAATGCTTCTGTAATTTAATAAAATCTTTCACCAATGTAAAATTTAGTTTCAACGTCTATAAAATGAGTGATTTTTAATGGTAGATATTGCTCAAAAATTGGGAATTTCAATCCTCTTCATGTTGCCTGATATGGGTATTGAGAAGAAACATATCAGATGCATATTTCACTGCAGAGCAGAGTAGATCTATGTGCAAAGAATGGGCAGGCAGTAATGGGATTTTTCAAAGGGAAGCATTAGTGGGAAAAGGAGTTAGCAGAGAAGTTTGAGATTGTAGAAGGCACACTAGTTTACTAGTAGACCCCTCCTAAAAACACCAAGTAAACAAATCATAAATAATAAAAAATGTCAAAATTAAATAAATTAACTATAAAATAGATAGTAAAAATACCTAATGAATACAGAATCTAACAAAATTAATCCTGTTATATTTTTTAAAGATTAATATTCAGTAAAATTTTAAATTTAGCATGGCATATATAGCACACCCCATATCAGAAATTTTATAAAATGCCGCTTACCGTATATGTGTCTATATCACAACCCGTAGTGGAGAACCTCATATCTGGTAACATTTGGAAAAAATAAAAAAAGTGAAAGGATTAAGCATATTATTACAATGTGTAAAACCTAATGCAACAGCCACAAGGTTCATACCCAACATAGCTTAGACCACAAATATAATTAAAGCTGTGACACATTTCCATAATGTCCATTCAATGGGTCTCTTCTGTCTTTGTTCTCATAAAGCTTCAAACCAATCCTATCAGTTTTTAAGTAAATATTAAAAATTTGTTGAAAAATATTATAAACCATCCAGAGCCAAGTAGCAATCGCCTTCTATCCCCACTTTTTCCCATCCTATGTTTATGTTTCATTGTGCAGGCAAGTGGATTTGCAAGTCAAACCAATGAGCAAAGCAAAGGCAAGTTAAAATCTCTCCTATGTTCCATTTTTTTTTTCAATTCTTTATCACCATAGTTACCTTCTTCGTAAATGCTAAGAATTTCGCCTTTCAATTTAAAAAAGATAATAATGCTTTTGATTAATTAAACAGGAACAGCTTCAGGTACTAGAAAATTACCAAAGTGTTGCCCTCATCATTGGGGTTACTGGCATTGTTGGCAACAGCCTTGCTGAAATCCTTCCTCTTACAGACACCCAAGGTGGCCCCTGGAAGGTTTATGGCGTGGCACGCCGGCCACGGCCAATCTGGCAGGCTGGTCATCAAATGGAATACATCCAGTGTGATGTCTTGAATGAAGAAGAAACTGTCGATAAGCTCTCTAAGCTTGCAGATGTAACCCACATCTTTTATGTTGCTTGGGTCAGCAAACCTACTGAAGCAGAGAACTGTGTTGTCAATGGGAGCATGCTAAGTAATGTCCTCAAAGCAGTCATCCCAAATGCAGCAAAGTTGAAACATATTTGTCTACAAACTGGACTTAAGCATTATGTGGGTTCTTTTGAGTCCGTTGGAAAAGTTCAGGCTCATTCTTATCCATTCCATGAAGATTTACCAAGGCTTGATGCCATGAACTTTTATTATACACAAGAAGATGTATTATTTGAAGAGGTACGCAAGAAAGAGGGTTTGACATGGTCGATCCATAGACCTGGAGCCATTTTTGGGTTCTCACCGTGTAGCTTGATGAATATAGTGGGAATTTTTTGTGTTTATGCAGCAATATGCAAGCATCAGGGACTTCCATTAATTTTTCCAGGTGACCGTGTAATCTGGGATGGGAATTGGGAAGCGTCAGATGCAGATTTGATAGCAGAACAACATATATGGGCAGCTGTGAATCCAAATGCAAAGAATAAGGCATTCAATTGCACTAACGGAGATTTTTTCAAATGGAAGGATTTATGGAAGGTGTTGGCAGAGCAATTTGACATTGAGAATTATGGGTTTGAGGAGAGCAACAAAAGATTGAAATTAGCTGAGATGATGAAAAATTCAGGACCAGTGTGGAATGAGATTGTGAGGGAGAAGGAATTGGTGCCTTCTGAAGTTGAGGAAGTTGCAGCATGGTGGCTAATTGATCTGTTTTTCCAAGAGGCAGTATATTTGGACAGCTTTAACATGAGCACAGATAATCAAACTTCAGATAATATGAAGAAGAGCAGAGAACATGGATTTTTGGGATTTAGAAACTCAGAGTCATCATTCACGTATTGGATAAAAAAAATGAAGACTCAGAAAATTGTTCCTTGATACGATTGGAGTCTTATGATTACTGTTTTGCTTTTCATGTTTTGAATTTCATTTGTCTGAATTGTAGTACTTGGTAGTGGGAATTCTTATTTCCAGAAACAGAATGTAATGGTTAAAATGTGAAAATAATCTATGATTACGGACTGTAGAATGCTGTGATTGTGTAATTTTAGTGAAGGTTGTTAACTAGGGGATGAGTTTGAGGGAATAACAAGCATCTTATTCACAAAATCTAAGACTCTTCCTTCTTTCCTTAAGTCTAAATTCTTCTACGAGTAATTGAGCAACACAGGTACTTTGAAGACATCTTTTTAAGTGTATGGAGTATAATTATCCAGACAAATATGATAAATATACCTTCAAGCATATATTCTCTGATGTTTCACAAAATTTCAACCTTCCTTTAGTGTATTTTTACTGATACACATGAACTTAGCAATCCAATAAAAAATGATTTGAGAGAGAGTTAAACTTTAATATATAAAAGAATGACTCTGCTTATGAAACAAAGTACTTGTTTAAGGGGTGTTCTAAGGATCCACAGCAGGTGTTTTAGTAAGATCAAGGCAAAAGATACAAATACTAAAACACAAAAAATATTAATTATTAAGACAATGGTTTCTCTCCACAATTTTGAATGGTCACATTAGCACTGATGTGAAAAGCCTTTCAAAACAGGGACAAGCACTGAAAAGCAGATATTTTATAGTTGCCTCCACTTCAGTATATTTGACTTAAAGACGAGTTGGCAACTTCAGTTATCAAGCAACTAGGCTCAAGTTTGTAAATATACAGATTTACTTCAATAACTAATCCTATGACAAATTCTGCCATATTAGATACCAAAAACAACAGAAAAATTTAGATAATATAAAATGGACTCAAGGGATATTTTTGATAATTGTCAGTACGCACGACCGAACTCAACAAATATGAAAGAAAGTGTTTAAGTCTTTACAATGAGAAATATTATGTGATGATATAATATTTTAGATAATGTAAAGAGTCTTTCTTCATTAGTGTATTCCTTTCATGGTGAGTAGTTGCAAAATGCTTTATGTCTATTGTACACTCCCAGATTGGGTGGTGGCAATTCAAGTATGGGATATAATGCAAGAGGTGTCCCCACAATAACTTGCATCGTGTAGAATTGGAAAATATGACTTGCCGACATGCTATGATAAAGTTGTGGTCCTAAAGAAAGCTAACAACCAAGGCTGGAAAGGCAAAAGGAACATGAGCACCCCAGGGGAACATAAGCACCCAAGGGGAACAGGACACACACACAAAAAAAAAAAAAAAAGAGGAAAGAAGCAGCTACCCTTAATGGTGAAAGAAGATTAAGATGGATCAGGAATATCACATCAAAATTAAACTTGAATAGATTAAACGTCATTTGCATTACTTCCACTTATCTGATTACTGTAAGCCAACTTTAAAGAAGAGCTTAGAATTCATATTTATTCCACCCTAGAAAAGCATTTCCACTGAAGTATTTCACACTTGAGGTTATAAAGTGCTAATGAAGAATATGTAATCAGGGCTTACATTAATATTTCCAGGAGATAATGTCACATGGTATGTGTATTTGGAAACACCAGTCGTGCAATTGATCAAAGAGCATCAAATGTGAGTATCCTTGCATCCATGTGCAAAAAATGAGACATTCAACTGCAGCAATAGTGATGTTTTTAAGTCGAAACATCTGTGAAAGGTGACCAACAGAAAAATTTGAGATAGTGTTATTGGTTTGAAGATGTAAAAGATTGAGCTTAGCGAATATGATAAAAAATGATACAAGTGATGGATGAAATTGTGAAAGACAAATTTGAGCTTTCTGAAGTTGCTAATTGATTTGATTTTCAATGGCCATACACTTGGACAACATGACTAAGGGCAGAGATAGTGGGATTTCAAGTATGCTGAACAAAACCAAAGAACATGGGTAGATTGGGTAGAAACATAAACATATCTCATATTTCGGAATCACAAAAATTAATGTTCAAAAATTAGATACATAAAATGAAGGTTGATTGAAGTTTTTTTACGTTAGTGATTGTACAATGCTATTTTGTTCTTGTTTTGTTCCTTTCATTTGTCTCAATGATCATACTTGAACATGCAAGTTCTAGTTTCCAGAAGTAGATCATAGTTTTCTGTAGTTTGTCATTTGTGTACTACAAACATAAGAGTAATATCAAATTTCATAGTCATGACCCTCAAAGTGGTAGTTACTCATTTCCCAAAAAGGATAATTTCCATATCTAAGGTGATAGTAGCAGACAGAATTATGAAATATGAAATCCATATGAAGAGGTTAGTAGAAAGTTTCGGAGAACTTTCAATGGTCAAGAGGTCTATCAATGAAAATAGGGTCTTTTGGTAGGAACCTTGCTGAATATGGCAACCTTTCAGCAAGTTTAGGTAAGTTATGATAATGTTGCTAGATTTGACATCTCTAGAGGATTCATAAATATAATCAATTTTCTTTTCTTACTCCACTGCTTAAGTTAAATTCTAGCATTTCCTTCAGGTTCCAAGCTTCTCAATGGAATCTACATGCACCTCTTCAAACAACCATCATTAAAGTCAATTAATCTGGATAGCTTCTATCTATTGAAACAAGTTCACATTTAACTAACACAAGGTAGTTTCATGTTCCTATTTGGTCAGAACATTATTTCTTTAGTAAGCATTCAGTTCTTCCTTGTCATTGATCGGCACTTCCCTTTCAGTTCTAAATTCATCAACTCAAAGCTAAAAGCTGGAATGATTTTCTAGACTGTGATCTTCAATCTATCAGTAAAACAGCATCTACCATTCTTAATGCACATTGCTTTGGATCAAACCCAAAAGGCTTCAGATCTGTAGCACTAAGAGAATTTTTTGTTACAGACCATGATAAATAAAGCAGATATGAGAAATCCTCAGATCATCAAAATCAAAACACTTGGCAGTTTAACAGTTCACCATTTAGAACATTATCTCTGCTTTATAATGCTTCCAGTTCATGCAGTTGGGAGAATAAGACTACCTATGCAGAACCACATTCCTAATGTGGCTATTATTGCTGAAATTACAAAATATCTAAGCATGAGTGCAGAACTTCATACCTGGAACAATGCCCTGTTGTCAGAAAACTGCCAGACATTTTCATTTGATTTTATTGGGATTACGTGTCTTTATGCTAAAAGTAAAAAATTCCACCTCTATGTACAGAAACTAGAGTTGCACGAGTAATAGTGCTAGTTCATCATCTGATACTTTAACGTCAATACATGTTTCCAATGCTGCTGCAAGCCTTGCTGCTAATTGATGCTTACACTGAGAGAGATGAGGTAGGAAAATAAGACTTCATCAGAGAGAAATGGAATAAGCAAGGTAAATTTAAAAATTGAAAGAACATAATCTTACACAAAGTTGCTCTCCTCTGTTCACAATATCATAAAAAAATGAGTAGCAAGCACAATACTGTTCTGGAAAACAAAAGTACTCCTCCTTCCTCCGCGATTCTCCCACAACCTAATCACACAGACAGACAAGTAATTTGTTTACCAAAGTCGTCCGTTGATTATTCAATCTTAAACTTTCTACTAGCAATCTAAAAGTAACTTGGAAACCAACCTGAAAAATGCAACGACCACTGGGCTCAGCAGAGATTCTCTTGACACCTCTTTGATCAACTATTTTAGTTGCTCTCTCAAAGTTTTTACCAAACAAGAAATGCAAACTACAATCAACACGAACAAGAAAGGAATCAAAATACAAATTTACACAATCTAATCAAATTGGGAAGTGAAAGCAAATGCACGCTACTTACATTGAAAGTTGATCCTCGGTTACTGCTAGCATTATCAATATAATTCATAAACAACACAAATTAATCCTTATTTTTTGAAAGACAATTTACGGAAATCAAAAATAAGAAAACAAAAGCCACGCAGGAACAGTAAAGAGAGTACCTGAACGAGTTGACTCGATGGCTCTCCACACTGAGTCTGCAACCAAACTTCCTGCACTCATTCTTCAGATCTAAGCACGTTTTGCAGGTATTGAAATTCTGGAAATTGAGTTGGGAGAAAGAAAACAAAACAAACTAACAATTCAATAATATTCACCGTTAATCAATTATTTTGTGGAAAAAAATAGATATTCCATTTTTATTTAGAAAAATTATTTCTGAAATTCGTTAAAAATATATATATATTTTCCCATTTATCACATAATTAAATTAAATATATTTCTTTTTTTTTTTTTTTTGAAAAGAATTAAATTAAATTGAATATATCTAGTGAAGTAATTTATCACATTTATTTACCAGAGTAACTTCATTAAGCTATTTTCTTTATTAATCGATGAAACTCGTATCTCGGTCGAGTTTAGAATATTTAAATTTGCTCAAGACTTAGCTCAAAACGGTACCGTTATAGCCGTTTGGTTATAAAGTATAACGGTACAGAAGAAATTTTTGTTTTTACCCAAAATCTCAAAATTCCTAATCGTGCTTCTGCTTCCCTTTTCTCCCGACGAACCGCCTACGTTCAACTTCAAGAATCGATTTGAGCAAATCGATTCAAGAAGTTCTTGCCTTTCACACCTATCGCTTGAAGTTCTTGGTCCCTGTTTTTCTTATGTATTTTTTGGTTCCTTTTTTAAAGATTGCAGGTGAGAAATTTTCTTTACTCTTATCCCTTCTTTCTGAATTTTCATACGCATGCTTAAATTTCCAATCTTTATTGATTTTCAGAAATATTGATCATCTCGTTCTTTGATCAAAAATAAGAATAATAATTGGTTTTGGCTTGAATTTTGGGGTCCGTTGGATTAATATTACTGATTCATTTCTTCACGGATTGTGTTGGGTTTGGTATGTTTGTTTTTGATACGTTGCCATTAGGACGACCCACGGTATCTATGCACTGAATTGCGGATTCTTTGTTTCTTAGTAGAAATTATTGTTGAACTTCAATTTCCTGCAGTAGTTTCTATTTAGCTCTTGATTTAAAGTCAGTCGTGTGCTTTCAAATTCAGTAATTTTGCTGTGTGCTATTGACATAATTGATTAATCAATTCAATTATGACTAATGTTTGGATATGAGGAATTTGTGATGCTTTCAAAGGCGCTTCATTTACTGTTGATTCTGTCAAGTTTTGGCTGTGTTACTGATAGAAAAATAATAGGTTTTGATATATATATATATATATATATATATATATATATATATATATATATATATATATATATATATATATATATATGTGTTTTTGTTGGGGGGTGTATAGAGATTATATAATAAAATGT
>CANUEY010171290.1:0-13911 GCA_948099555.1 Croton setiger | reverse complement strand
TGCATAATATTAAACAGAACCTGTCATAGGAACTTATCTCTCAGAACTCCTCTTATCCAAATAGTCACAGATACTATAATCTGTGTTACTTTACATATCCATATTAGTCAACACACGATCATATACAAGTGTAAACATATAAACCAAACATGTAATTCAGTTATCATCTCTCAACAAAATAACATGATTCCAGATCATATACATCATAAATGTTCATTCTCTGTAGCATACTATGCAATATGACATGTCTCTCTGTCCTTTAGTTGTGATTTATCGACCAAGTGTTGCCCCGGGAATTTCACCTCAAAAGGTTCTCTAACTAGATCCAGTAAATGAGGAAGACCCGGAATATCGTCAGTCAAACCTCTCTCTGTAAGATTCGAAGATCACTCTGTAGCATATAGGACCCGCAGGTCTCTCTATATCATATAGACCCTGGCTTTTCTGTAGAAACCCGTAGGTTTCCTCTGGTGAAATTTGCAAACACTGGCTACGATAATCATAACACATGTAATTAAGTTCTGTGGAAATGCATTTATGCAATATACATTTCATAGCAATATCTCTCATATAAACATGTAGCCGGGCTTCAGTATCGGTTAAAGCAACATATATATCTCTATATCAGATCAAATAACTCGACTGGTCGGATTTCAATACCGACTCAGGAACCACAAACAATACATTTCATATATCGTATATCTCTGGTTGACCGGGCTTTATTGCCGGTCCAAACAAATCAATATAACTATATCATTTCACTTTTCACATATCACAGTTGACTGGGCTTCATTACCGGTCCAAACAATTCATATATAGCATATATAGCAATATCACATATTCATCTCTCTATACATGTAAGTAAGTGGATTAACACTTACCGTATTGCTGTGAGCTCGGTCGGGTCTCGGGTAATTCACCCCACCCTGCCTGAGGACTCGACGCTCTTATAATGCATAGCATAACAACCATGTTCAATAAATCAATTTAGGAACCCATATATGCTATGATGCATGCTTTAATATTTAATTCTTTGATTTAATTAAGTTTTAATTTCAATCCGTATAATTTTCTATGATTTAAAACTCAATATCTAAAAATCTCTATTTGAAAATCATTTAATAACATATTAATAATAATTAACAATCTCTATTTATCATATAATAATTATAATTAATCATAATTATAATTATTAAAACTATTTATTAACTTTAATAAACTCTTCAATACTTTAAAATCAATTCATAATTAAAAATCTCTAATAAAATATTTAATCTCTAATTTTCAGGCTTAAAACGGTCTCCAAATAAATTTCTTACGTCAAAAACGGATTCAAGACGTCGAAATTAAGCTGGATGGGTCAAAATATAATTTATAAAAGTCTCTGGGTCAAAAATATAAATATTTAAAAGTTTAGGGGTCAATCTGTAATTAAAAATATTTGCAAAATTTCCCAGAAGGACTAAAATGCACACGGAAATAAAGTTTAGGGGCCAAAACAGGATTTTTACCAAAATCAGGTGCCAGGCGCGTAATCTGGCGCAAAACGCAGGCTCCCCTACCGTTTTGGCCACGGCCCGCAGCTCCCCCGCGTCCTCTCGCCCTCGCGCGCCTGCGGCTCCAAAATGCACGCCTATGGTGTCGTTTTGGACGCCTGCTCCCGCGCCCGTCTCCCGCAGCCTCTTGCCCAGAAACTGTGACTCTCAAGCCTACTTCTCGATGACCGTACGTCCTCCTCCGGTGGCTTTCCGGCAAGCTACGATCACCGTTCTCTTCCTCTACACACCCTCTAGCTAAGCATCAGAGCAAAAATTCCCAGAAACCCTCTAGATCAAAAGATACAAGTCCCCAAAGTTGGCTCCTCAACACTGTTTTCCCAGAATCTTGATTTTGCCTATCTCTCAACCCAACTTCCAGCCACTTTTCCGACCACCTCCGATGGTTCTTCGGCAAACTAAAATGACCAATCTCTAGACCAACATACCCTCTATCATTGCATATAGCACAAACTCACTCATGCATCACCATTTGGAAGTTATAACCCTCCAAAGTAGCAATCTCAAAACTGCCTTAGAATCTAGAAATGAACGCAGAATTTTGTCTCACTTTCCCAAACGATTTCCAGCAGTTCCCTCTCTTATATAACCCTTTTAATCACTTTATAAACATCTTAAAAACACTCTGAAAGGTTGTATTTAAGTTCCCCTTTGGATTTCTTTCTTTTTTCCCTCTTTCTTTCTTTCCCTTTCCTTTTCTCTCTTTCTCTTCTTCCTCTCTTTCCATTTCGTGTACCACCAATTCTTGGCTGTTCCAGCCATCAAACCCACCTCTCCATCACCTACTACACATCCCAATAATGCCTAGCAGCTGCTTGGTACCTCTTTTCCCACAAAATTAACTAATTAGGCCTTTAAACATAACTTATCACTTAAGCATTTTCATTCTTTCTTCCAATCTTTCAAATCTTGATTCCAATCCTTTAAACATAGCCAGCACCTACTTAAAAAACTTGTTTTTAGTGTCAAAATAATACGTATAACACGTGTCTAAGGTTTCGTAAAAATCGGAAACCGAAAATTTGCCGTGGTTCGATCGGTGCCCTAAACCGAGCCGAAACTTCGACGATTTTCACAGAACCGAAACAATATGACGTCGTCATAAAATTAAGGTTCCAAAAATATTTAAATCATGTTCATGAACATATCAAAATCATATGATTCATATTTTACGCGATTCCGGCATTTTTCGGTCACGCGGGTCCAAAAACCCTAATTAGCTCCGTTTGTGTCTTTCAACGGCAAAGGAGCCAATAACATAGCTTATAACTTTTATTAAAATCATATATTATCATATTCAAAACATATCCAAATTATTTAATTTAAAATATTGCACGTTTTCGACATTTTTCTGTCGCGCGAGCCAAAAAACCCTAGTTGGCTCCGTTTATGTCTTTCGACGATAAACGAACTTAAAACATCTCTTGTTTAACATCTCTAATTTATATATTACCATTTAAAAATCATATAATTCATGTTCATGTCATATATCATATCAAACTATAATGCTTTTTAATTAAAAATGCACAAAATGCATGTGATGACGTCGAAATGACGTAGGGTTTAAGTCTGGGGTGTCACATAACGTGCATTTTGGTTTAAAATGCATTATATTTGATTTGATATTTGAGTTAAACATGAAATATATGAATTTAAAATTTTTAAGAATAAAATGATATGTGAAAATAAGCTATGTTTAAGGCTCATTTACCGTCGGAAGACACGAACGAGGCTCGATTAGGGTTTTTGGCTCGTGCGAGTGAAAAATGTTTGAAACGCGTAAAAATGTAAACCAAATGATTTTGATATTTTATGATATGATTATACATATAATTTTAAGAGTTTTGAAACCCTAATTTTACGACGACGTCATACGGTTTCGGATCAGCAAGTATCGTCGAAGTTTCGTAGTTGGTTTAGGACACCGACTGAACCGCGAATAATTTTCGGTTTCTGATTTTGACGAAACTTCAAAAACATGTTAAAATTATTATTTTGACACCTAAAAATTATTGAAATCAAGTGCTGGGTCAGAATTAAGGTTGGAATTAAAGAAACAAAGAAGTGAAAGAAAAGGTATTTTAGGGTTAAGTGAACAAGTAAGATATTTTGTTTGAAAATGAAGTAGGAGGTAGATTTTTGAAGAGGTGGCTTATTTCTAGAAGTGGTTAGATGTTTGGAGAGAGAATTGAAGAGGTGGAGGAGGTGAGAAAGGGCTGGTTTTTGGGTAAAAATAAAAAGAGAGAAAGAAAGAGAAAAGATAGAAAGGAAAGAGAAAAGAGAAATCAGGGGGGAAAACCAACTGTTTAATACCTTCAGAGGGTTCCTAAGATTTGTTAGAGAAGGTCAGAAGTGATAGGAAGAGAAGAGAATGGATGAAAATTGAGAGAGAAGCAAAACACAGTAGAGAGAGAAAAACAGTTTCTGGGTAAAAACAGTGTTATGGAGCCAACTTTGAGAGGTTTTATCTTTAAACCTAGCGTGCATAGGGTCAATCTAGCCTCATGGGTCGATAGAGGGGGGTGTAAAGGAAGAGTTTGGTGGTCTTAGTTTGCCGGAAAGCCACTGGAGGAGGCCAGACGAACTGCTGGAAGTTGGGAAGAAAACCAGGCAAAATCTAGAATTGTGAAAACAGTGTTGAGGAGCCAACTTTGAGGGACTATATCTTAGAATCTAGAGATTTTTGGGAAATTCTGGCTGATGGTTCGTTGAAGGGTTGTATAGGAAGAAAACAGTGGTCTTAGGTTGCCGGAAAGCCACCGGAGGTGGACGTACGAATGATTGGAAGTTGGCTGGAAGTCATAGGAATTAGGCAAAACTGAAGTAGAAGAGAGGAAGAAGATGACCAAAACGGCAGGAGGGGATGCCGTTTTGATCATTAAACCAGCGGCTCAAAACGACCACAGCACCTGCTTTAGATGAAAACAACGCGCCCAGCACCTATATTTGTTAAAAATTACATTTTAGCCCCTGAAACTTCTATTTATTTATATTTTGGACCCAAAAAACTTTTATAAATTATATTTTGACCCTTCCAATCTAATTTCGATGTCCTCAATCCGTTTTTGATGTCAGAAATTAGTTTCGAGATCGTTTTAAGCCCAAAAATTAAAGATTAAATATTTTGTTAGAGATTTTTAAGTATGATTTTGATTTGATATATTATATAGTTTAATTTTAAGATTATTTTTGGTTTAAATAATTATAATTATTAACTGATAAATAGAGTTTGTTAATTATTTTTAATATGTTATTAAATGATTTTAAAGTGAAAATTTTTACGAATTGAGTTACAATTCATAGAAAATAATATGGATTAAATTTGGAACTCATTTATTTCAGAGAATTAAGTATTTAATCATGCATCATATCACATAGAGATGACTTATTTGATTAATTGAATATTGTTGCTATGCTATGCATTATAGGAGCATCGAGTTCTCGAGCAGGGCGAGATAAATTAACCGAGTCCCAACCGAGCTCACAGCAGTACGGTATGTGTTAAACCACTTACTTATATGTTTGATTTTGACTTTGTGAGTTTGCCAAATATGCTATATTGAACTGTTTGGACCGGTACTGAAGCTCGGTCATCTGTGATATATAAAATTGCTATTATATGATTATATTGAACTGTTTGGACCAGTATTGAAGCCCGGTCAATTAGAGATATCTGATATATGAAATGTGATGTTTGTGGTTCTTGAGTCGGTACTGAAATCTGACCAGTTGAGTTATATGGTCTAATATTTGATATGTATGTTGTTTAAACCGGTACTAAAGCCCGGTCACATGATTATATGAAATAGGATCATATAAAATATATGTTATATAAATGCATTACCACAAGACTTAAATATGGTCTTTGTGATTATCATAGCCAGTGTTTGCAAATTTCATAAAAGAAACCTACGGTTTCTATATGATTGTATGATTTGATGGAAAGACCTACGAGTCCTATTTAATATAGAAAGACCTACGGGTCCTATATGATACAGAATGATCTGGTGGATACTGTATGTTACAGGTTGATCTTCGGTTCCCTATATGATATGAATGACCGACGGTTTTCGGGCTCTTATATGTTCACTGGCCATTTATGGTTACTTATATGCTGTGAAATTCCCGGGGTAACACTTAGCCGATAAATCATAACTAAAGAAAAAGGAAAGACATGTCATTATGCATCTTAAGATATGAATATGGTTATATATGATGAATATGATCAGGAATCATATTATTTTGCTAAGTTATGTTAAACCGAATTACATGTTTGGTTTATATTCTGTGGTTTACACTTATATATGGTTATGTTTTGATAGATGTATGAAAATTTAACGTAATACTGATTATAATATCTATGAATTAATAGATAAATGGAATCCTATGTCAGAGATAATTATACTTTTGTTATATGATTTGGTTATTATGGAATTATTGGTTAAGTCAGTTACGGTTTACAAGTTAAAAAGGAAACCTATGAAATAAGCTTGCCTACGGCAGGTTCTGTTTAAAATGTTGAAATTAAGAATTATTGATTTGTTCATATTGTATAGTTTACACTTACTAAGTACGCAACTCATTGAATTGCTTTTACATGATTCCTGGTTTTCTTTGAAGCAACTGACAGCATTAGTTCCATTATCATTCCACCGGGTCGGTCAGCTGAAGCTAAGGATTTCTCTCTCGCGCATTTTATCATTTGAATCATCCTATCATGTACATTTTTGTCATTTGGCTTGTAATTTATTAATAAGGCCTATGATTAACGAATCAAAGATATTGTAAATAATGTATGGCATGTCACATGCATGGTAGTCGTCATTGCATTGCATGTAGAATTGTAATATGTTAAAATGCCAATGTGTCTGTGTCGCATATATGCTAAATTGCGGTGGAGTCTTACAACATTAATGTTTTTACGTAATATGTTAAGAATGTTATTAAAAAAAAATGACATATTTTATGACATAAAGGTTATAGGTTTGGTTATTACAATTTTGGTATCAGAGCTGGTCTACGACCCTACAGGGTGTAACTTCATATGTAGTCTTGAATGTATTTGGACACACAATATGAGCACATATACGTAAATAGGAACATGCTACATGATCATGAGTTAAATGCATTATCGAGGAGAGAGAATTCAGCTGACCATGAGTACTCCAATATAGTAATCTTATAAACTGGATTAACTTGTATATGAAAACAAGTGGTTATAGAGTTCAATTACTTCAATGGAATTATAAAGTTTTAGCAGCGGTGAACTTCTTGGTAGTTTACCGGCTGCTATAGAGTTATTTTTTATAAAGATGTTGGAATTTGATTGAATATGATTGTAATTAGGGATTTGAGAAAGTGTTTATTTGAAAAGATTAAAGAAATGATGGTGTGAAACCAGTGAAATTTGTTATAAACCATAAGTGAATTTGTTTTCCTTAGTATATGATTGTTAAATTTTGTTGAGTACTTGGAATAAATTCGTTATGTAATGTTAAAACGGGAAATAAATGTAATAAGACATGATTTCTGAAAAGAAAAGTAGTAAATTCAAAAGAGATAATTTATAAAAGAATAGGATAAATGTGAGAAAATGTTTATATATGCATGAAAAATGTGCGAAATATATGAAATATGTGCATAATATGTGGGGTATATATAGAATACTTTTGGGAATATATGGAAAATAGGTACAGTTTTGTAAATCTTAAAGGTGAATTTGGAATAAGATATGTTATCTGAAAGAAGATTGCTTAAGAAAGAAAAAGATTATATGGAAAATACAGAGATATATGTGATACAATCATCCACACATGTTTACAGATATTGAATTTTGGGGACAAAATTCTTAAGGAGGGGAGAGTTGTGAGACCCCAAACCATACATACGTCGTTTTTGACATCATTTGATGCATAACGTGCATTTTGATTTAAAATGCATTATATTTGATTTGATATTCGAATTAAACATGAAATATATGATTTGAACATGTTTAAGAATAAAATGAAATGTGAAAATAAGCTATTTTTAAGGCTTGTTTACCGTCGAAATACACGAACGAGGCCCGATTAGGGTTTTTGGCTCGCGCGACCGAAAAACGACGGAAATGCGTAAAAATGTAAACCAAATGATTTTGATATTTTATGATATGATTATATATATAATTTAATATTTTTGGAACCCTAATTTTACGACGACGTCGTACGGTTTCGGTTTAGCAAATATCGTCGAGGTTTCGGAGTCGGATTAAGGCACCGATCGAATCGCGAATAATTTTTGGTTTCCGATTTTGACTAAACTTCAAACACATGTTAAACTTATTATTTTGACACCTAAAAATTATTGAAATCAAGTGCTGGATCAGAATTGAGGTTGAAATTATAGAAACAAAGAAGTGAAAGAAATGGTATTTTAGGGTTTAGTGAACAAGTAAGATATTTTGTTTGAAAATGAAGTAGGAGGTGGATTTTTGAAGAGGTGGCTTATTTCCAGAAGTGGTTAGGTGTCTGAAGAGAGAATTGAAGAGGTGGAAGAGGTGAGAAAGGGCTAGTTTTCGGGCAAAAACAGAAAGAGAGAAAGAGAGAGAAAAAAGAGAAAGGAAAGAGAAGAGAAATCAGGGGGAAAACCAGTTGTTTCATACCTTCAGAGGGTTCCTAAGAATTTTTAGAAAAGGTTATAAGTGATAGGAAGAGTAAAGAATGGATGAAAATTGAGAGAGAAGCAAAACATAGTAGAGAGAGAAAAACAGTTTCTGAGTAAAAATAGTGTTGTAGAGCCAAATTTGAGAGGTTATATCTTTAAACTTAGCGTGCATGGGGGAAATCCGGCCTCATGGGTCGATAGAGGAGGTGTAAAGGAAGATTTTGGTGGTCTTAGTTTGCCGGAAAGCCACTAGAGATGGCCGGATGAACTGTTGGAAGTTGAGAAGAAAACTAGGAAAAATCTGGAATTATTAAAACAGTGTTAAGGAGCCAAATTTGAGGGATTATATCTTAGAATATAGAGAGTTTTGGGAAATTCCGGCCCGATTGTTTGATAGAGGGGGTGTAGAGGAAGAGAACGGTGGTCTTAGGTCGTCGAAAAGCCACTAGAGGTGGACGTATGAACGGCTCGAAGTCACAGGATTTAGGGCAAAACAGAAGCAGAAGAGAGGAAGAAGATGACCAAAACGGCAGGAGGGGCTGTCGTTTTGATCATTAAACCAGCTGCTTAAAACGACCACAGCCCCTGCGTTTTGATGAAAATAACGCGCCTAGCACCTGTATTTGATAAAAATTGCATTTTAGCCCCTGAAACTTATGTTTATTTATATTTTTGACCTAGAAACTTTTATAAATTATATTTTGACCCTTCTAACCTAATCTCAACGTCCTAAAGCCATTTTAAATGTCAGAAATTATTTTGAGATCATTTTAAGCTCAAAAATTAAAGATTAAATAGTTTGTTAGAGATTTTTAAGTATGATTTTGATTTGATTTATTATATAGTTTAATTAAAGATTATTTTTGGTTTTAATAATTATAATTATGATTAATTATAATTATTAACTGATAAATAGAGTTTGTTAATTATTTTAATATGTTATTAAATGATTTTAAAGTGGAAATTTTTACGAATTGAGTTAAAATTCATAGAAAATAATGTGGATTAAATTTGGAACTCATTTATTTCAGAGAATTAAATATTTTATCATGCATCATAGCACATATAGATAACTTATTTGATTAATTGAATATTATTGCTATGTTATGCATTATAGGAGCATCGAAGACTCGAGCAGGGCGGGGTAAATTACCTGAGTCCCAACCGAGCTCACAGTAGTACGGTAAGTGTTAAACCCACTTACTTATATGTTTGACTTTAACTTTGTGAGTTTGCCAAATATGCTATATTGAACTGTTTGGACTGGTATTGAAGCTCAGTCATCTGTGATATATGAAATTGCTGTTATATGATTATATTGAACTATTTGGACCGGTACTGAAGTCCGGTTAATTGGGATTATCTGATATATGAAATGTGATGTTTGTGATTTTTGAGTCGATACTAAAATCCAACCATTTGAGTTATATGATCTTATATTTGATATATATGTTGTTTAAACCGGTACTGAAGTCAGGTCATATGCTTATATGAAATAGGATCATATGAAATGTATGCTATATAAATGCATTACGACAGGACTTAAATATGACCGTTGTGATTATCGTAGCCAGTGTTTGCAAATTTCATGAAAGAAACCTACGATTTCTATATTATTTGACGGAAAGAGCTACGGGTCTTATTTAATATAGAAAGACCAACGGGTTTTATATGATACAGAATGATCTGGTGGATACTGTATGTTACAGGTTGATCTTCGGATCCCTATATGATATGAATGACCAACGGTTTTCAGGGTCTTATACGTTCACTGACCAGCTATGGTTACTTATATGCTATGAAATTCCTGGGGCAACATTTTGCCGATAATCACAACTAAAGAAAAAGGAAAGAAATGTCATTATGCATCTTAAGATATGAATATGGTTTTATATGATGAATATGATATGGAATCACAATATTTTTCTAAGTTATGTTAAACCGAATTACATGTTTAGTTTATATGCGGTGGTTTACACTTGTATATGGTTATGTTTTGATTGATGTATGAACATGTAACGTAATACTGATTATAGTATCTATGACTTAATGGATAAATGGAATCCTATGTCAGAGATAATTATACTTTTGTTATATGATTTGGTTATTATGGAATTATTAGTTAAGTCAGTTACGACTTGCAAGTTAAAGAGGAAACCTATGAAATAAGCTTGCCTATGACAAGTTCTATTTAAAATGTTGAAATTAAGAATTATTGATTTGTTCATATTGTATATTTTACACTTACTGAGTTCGCAACTCATTGAATTGCTTTTATATGATTCCAGGTTTTTTTTTTAGGCAACTAACAGCATCAGTTCCATCATCATTCTACTGGGTCGGTCGGCTGAAGCTTAGGATGTATCTCTCTCGCATTTCATCATTTGAATCATCCTATCATGTAGATTTTTGTCATTTGGCTTGTAATTTATTAGTACGGCTTATAATTAACGAATTAAAGATATAGTAAATAATGTATGGCATGTCACATGCATGGTAGTTGTCATTGCATTGCATGTAGAGTTTTAATATGTTAAAATGTCTATGTTTCTGTGTCGCTCATATGCTGGATTGCGGTAGAGTCTTACAGCATAAATGTTCTTAAGTAATATGTTAAGAATGTTAGTTTTAAAAAAATGACATGTCTTATGACATAAAGGATATAGATTAGGTTGTTACATTTCAACAACAGAATCCATCCATATAATGCTAGAAGCAATATTAATCGAAGTAGAATTTATAAGCCTGGACATTACTATATTATTGCAGTGCATCTAGTAAGAGTGGAAAGATTTATAGGCAATGGCAAATGCAAAGATCCATTAATGAACTAAGCTTTGTTATTGGATAATAAAGCCATCTTCATATCACGACTCCAAGGATAATAATTAGAGTTTTTTAACTTTGAAGGAACTAGTACTTGTGACACCCCAAACCTAACCTTACATCGTTCCGACGTCATTTTCATGCATTACGTGCATTTTCATTAAAATGCATCATGATTTGATAATTAAGTTAAACATGGATTATATGTTTTGAATATGATAATATATGATTTAAATAAGAATTATAAGCTATGTTATAGGCTCGTTTGCCGTCGAAAGACACAAAAGGAGCTAATTAGGGTTTTTGGCTCGCGCGGCCGAAAAATGCCAGAATCACATAAAATATGAACCAAATGATTTTGATATTTTGATATGTGTTTATTAACATGCTTTAAAGAGTTTTGGAACCCTAATTTTGCGACGAAGTATTACGGTTTTGGTTCCGCTAAAATCGTCGCGGTTTCGGACTTGGTTTAGGGCACCGATCAAACCGCGACTAATTTTTGGATTTCGATTTTTACGAAACTTCAGACACGTGTTATATATTATTTTGAAACCACAAACAAGTTTTAATTAGATCCTTGCTGTGTTTAAACGATTGGAATCAAGATTGGAAGATTGGAAGTAAAGGAATTAAGAAAGTTTAAAGTTTAAGTTTTGTCTTAAGGCAAAAGTGGATAGATTTGTGCAAATTTGACCCAAGCACCTGCTGGGCAATATTGGGACTTGTAGTAGGTGCTGGAGAGGTGGGTTTTAGGGCTGGATAGCAAGGAAAAATGGGTGAGAAATGTTGGGAAAGAGGGGAAGAAGAAGAAAGAGAGAAAAGGAAGAGAAAGAGAGAAAAAGAAAGAGAAAAAGAGGGAAAACTTGGAAAATTATTCAATCCAACAGTTTTAACATGTTTTTAGGTTGTATATGAAGTGAATTGATGTGTTAGAAGGGTTAGAAAATGGCTGGAAATCGTTGGAAAAGAGGTAAAAAAATTTTGGATATATAATTTTGGGCAGTGTTGAGGTTGCTACTTTGGAGGGTTATATCTTCCAAATGGTGAAGCATGTGTGAGTTTGGGCTATATGGGATGATAGAGAGTACTTAATTGTAGATTTTTGGTCATTTTATTTTGCTAGAAAACCACCGGAGGTGGCCGAAAAATTGGCTGAAAGTTGGGTTGAGAGATAGGCAGAATCTGGGTTCTGGGAAAACAGTGTTGAGGAGCCAACTTTGGGGACTTATATCTTTCGATATAGAAAGTTTCTGAGAATTTGGCTCCAATGGTTAGCTAGAGGGTGTGTAAAGGAAGAGTTTGGTGGTCTTAGTTTGCCGGAAAACCACCGAAGGTGGCCGGATGAGTTGCTGGAAGTTTGGTAGAAAGTTAGGCAAAATCTGGAATTTTGAAAACTATGTTGAGGTACCAACTTTGGGAGCTTATATCTAATTATCTAGAGAGTTTCTGGGAATTTGGCTCCGATAGTTAGATAGAGGGTGTGTAGAGAAAGAGAACAGTGGTCGTAGCTTGCCGGAAACCCATCGGAGGAGAGAGAACCAACGTCTGAAAGTTGGCTGGAGAGTCAGATTTTTAGGCAGAAACAGAAGCAGGAGAAAGGAAGGAGATCAAAACGCAGGCCAAGTCTGTGTTTTGACCAAAGGAGAACAACCCAAAACGACATTGACCCTTGTGTTCTGGTGAAAATAGCGTGCCCAACACCTGTATTTGGTAAAAATTGCATTTTAGCCCCTGAAGTTTTTTTTTACCTAGAAACTTTTATAAATTATATTTTGACCCTACTAACCCAATTTCGACGTCCTGAATCCGTTTTGACGCCAGAAATTTATTTTGAGATCGTTTTGAGCTTGAAAATTAAAATTTAAATATTTTGTTGAAGATTTTAATTATGGATTTGGTTTTAATTTATTATTTGGCTTATTTAATTATAGTTTTAGTTTTAATAATTATAATTATTATTAATTATAATTATTTTATGATAAATTGAGTTTAATAATTATTTTTAAAATGTTATAAAATGGTTTTAAATAGGAAAAATTTACGGATTGAGTTAAAAATTCACAGAAAATTATAGGAATTAAATTTAAACTCAATTATTTCAGAGATCAATTATTAAACCATGCATCATAGTATATATGGACTTCTGATTTGATTAATTGAACATCATTGCTATGTTATGCATTATAGGAGTGTCGAGTTCTCGAGTGGCACGGGGTAAACAACTCGAGGCCCACCCAAGTTCACAGCAGTGAGGTAAGTGCTAAACCCACTTACTTATATGTTTGATTTAGACTTTGTGAATTTGCCAAGTATGCTATATTGAACTATTTGGACCAGTACCCCGTCATCTGTGATATATGAGACTGCTGTTATATGTTATTATTGAACTGTTTGGACCAGTACTGAAGCCCGGTAAATTGGAAATATCTGTTATATGACTTGCGATATTTGTGGTTCATGAGTCGGTACTGAAATCCGACCAGTTGAGTTATTTGATCTGATTATATAGATATATTTGTTGTTATAACTGGTACTGAAGCCCGGTCACATGATTATATGAAGCATGACAATATGAAATGTATGTTGTATAAATGCATTTCCACAGGACTTAAATATGTCCATTGTGATTATCGTAGCCAGTGTTTGTAGATTTCACGAGAGAAACCTACGGTTTCTATATGATTTGACGGAAAGACCTACGAGTCCTATTTGATATAGAAAGACCTACGGGTCCTATATGTTATTGATGGGTGTCGAATCCACCAAAAATAAAACCTGCTCTCCTACAAAATAAAACTTGTAAATAGGGTGAGAAGGGTCGAACCCTAGGGACTAGCTTGTCGTAAATAACCAGAATCGAAATTAAAAATAAAAAGTAAAGAGG
>CANUEY010171289.1:0-13266 GCA_948099555.1 Croton setiger | reverse complement strand
ATAGGCCCATTTGACTTCTAATCAACCCATTAGCCTAATTAGGTCCTAAATAAACAAATTACATCAAAAAATTAAGCCCAAAACGTGCACAACTAAGGCAGCCCCTATTTCGGCCTTCTCCCACAAAATAAGGCCTTAAATTCGTTTCCTTCATGCAAGCCTTGGATTAATTTCGAATTTGGGCCTTTCCTCTCTATCTTCCATGATCACTTCAAGTATGTTAATGAACTTGGTTGATTCTTTAAGTTCATCTTCCATTAGCATGCTTGATTTATCTTGGATTCTTCTTGTAACCTCTTCTTGAGCCCATAAGTTCAACCTAGCTTGATATTTTCTAGCCATGTTCCTTGTGATAGGTCCATTAGCTAGCCTTGGTGGTTCCTGGCTTACATCATGTCCTAAGCATGACCTTTAATCCAGACAATGTTTTTGTGTCCACTACTAAGGATCTGTAAGGAATTGTTGTTACTATTTGTATAGTCACTATATGCTGCTACTATTGCCTTAATGTTCTTTAAAACTTATGTACGATCTTAGCATCCTAAAACATAATAAGAAAATTTGATGGTCAATCTTGCTATTTGTCATTGAATTTTGGTTTGGAGTCCTATAGTTGTTTCATCTGCTTTTATGGTTCATGTTATATCTTAATCCAGTTTGGGATCATGAAATTGTCCCCATTCTGCATTTTACTCCAGTTTTGGAAACTGCATTAAAGATTACCTTGTTTTTAGTCACCATCATCAGTTGTTGGTCCAATCTCTACCTATGCCTAAGTTCAGATTATGTTGCTACCATTGCTATTTATGTTTACAAAGTCAATTTACACTTTAGATGCTTCTGTTTTGAATTAATGCTTGCAAGAATCTATTTCTCCTTTTAGTACATTGCATAAAGTGTAATTTAAGGCTTGTTTTAGAAATTCTAGTTTGTATGGGGACCATTTCTGAAATGTTTCATGTTTAAGGACTTTGGCAATTTTTTAGGGTATTGTTTTATAAAATTGTGAATGTTAGCGGACTAATCTACATATTTAATGCATATGGTAAAAGATTTTGCATTTCCAACATACGTAAGGGATCATTTGGTAATTTTATCATGCCTATGTAATGACTGTTTGAACTGCTTGACATGTTTCGGGACTAGTTTGTAATTTTCCATATTAGGGACCTATTTGTAAATTAATAAATGTTTAGGGGCTGTCATGTAAAGATGCATGTTCTTGGAATGTTTGTTGTTTATAATGGCAGATCAGTAATATTCTAGTATCATAGAGACCCATTTTGGTAATTTTAAAAACTTCAAGGACATTTTCGTAATTATGCATGTTTATTTCAAATATTTAATTTATGTGTTTTTAGGGTATGTTTGGGGTTTAAATAAATTATTTGGGGATTAAAATGGGTAATATAGGACCTATTTGTAATTATTTTCTCCTAATCGAAGAAAGAATAATTAGTTTTAGGGTGTCGATGATTTATTTTTTTATATTTTAATTTCTGCAATTTATTGCTTTCATGTTTGAATTTGTTTTTACAAACGACTAAAAAGCTAATTAAGAACATTGCTAATTAATCACGCCACAACTTTTCTGAGATAAAATTAAATTTAAATTTTGGAAATTAAACAAACTTAGAGGCCGGTTTTACCGGGTTACCCCCTTACTTAGAATCTCTTATTTTTTGACCAGTGCCTTGAAATTAAAAACGGACTCATTTTTCTTGAAAACTAAAATTGGTGTCCTGAAATCGGGTGGTGACTCTAAATTTTTTTAAGACCGATTAGTTCGGTAATGCGCATCCCAAAAATGTCTTATCACCATTTTTTTGGAATAAACTGAATCAAACATCATCAGTTTTTAAATTGGCAACTCCCCTGGGGATTTTATAATCAAATCTTTAGTTTTTATCACTGTGATTTTTTATTGTAATTACGGGTTAACTCAAAAAAATGGTTTGTTTCTTTTCCAACTTATAAATTAAAATTTCAAATTTAAAAATAAAGTCGTTTGGCAATTTTGGTCATTTTCTGTGTGTTTCACAGCTTTACTTATAAACTGTTTTAGGAATTGTATTGCATACTTCAACATCCTTTATCTTCATTCTACCCTTATCACCCTCACGGTAAGGTTATTAGTGCAACCAGTCTGCTGCATTTTAAATTTATTCAGATACACCAACCGGAGTATTGGTAATGCTTACCAACTGTAAGTCTCATACCCTCGGGTATATAAAAAGGTTAGGCCTCAAAAATCGAAGCCTCGTTTACGGAACCCAAGACTTGCTAAATTCGAGTTAACCCACATATAGTCGACCCAAGCTACTTTTATTAGGATTTCACCCAATTTGTTGTACTGTTGCTATGAATCATCATCCAAAATGCGAGAGAAATCGACAATCTCAAATTCTTCCGCTGACTGTCGAGATTTAAGCCAAAAACCCTAGGATTTTAGATGTCGAAGTTTTAATGAACAAACGAAGTCGTGTATGGGCGTGATAAGGGTAAAGTTCATGCATTTCCTACCTCCCGTACCCTCATTTTTGTAAATAATTTCCTGTCATGCATAATATAATCTGATTTTCTTTTTCAGCCAATTAGGAGTCGGTTACTATTATGGGCCGTGGGCCCTAACCCAATTGGTTGCTTTATTGAGAACTTTTGTTGAGGAAAGGCGAGGTAGCCTTATCCTAAATACAATGTTAGAGCCCATCGCTCAAAGTAATAGTAACATGCCCAAAAGATAGCTCAGCAACAACTCATTTAAAGCATAATTAGTCAAGAAATTCAACGTCGTAACATTCTGTACTATACTTGTCAAAGCATATGTATGTTTAGTTTGAAAATGATTATAAATCTGAACCCTTTTGTTATGAATCAAATAGATTTTAGCTATTACATTTTCGATGTCTTTTGAAGTGAGAAAGTGAGAACTACACAATTGAAAAAATGGAAAAAATGAAAAATTAGAACCCTACTTAAGTGACAACCGCGCTTAAGGCAAAAAGAAAAGGTAAAAGAAAGAAAATGATTAATTAGAAAACCAGGAAATGGCTAGTTAATTAAAACATCCTAAATGGCTAGCTAATCAATGCATTAGAATTGCATTCATCCTTATTGTTCAAATTTTGTAAATATGCATCCACGCATACATACATGCACCATTTGCTAATAATTTTCAGTGTACAGCCATATAGCCGTCATAGCTCCTTTAAAGCCAAGAAGATTTGGGTGGCAAAGAATCCACGTCGGACTGGTCAGAGCATCCCGTTAACCTAGTGACAGTATCTGCAACACCGAATCACCCTAAATGGCAAGAGAAATTTCTAGCAAATGCACCGATCCTAGTGAGTTTAAGGCCACTATTACAAAAATGAGGGCCAAGATGAAAGCCAAAATGGAGGCTGAGATCAATACCAGGGTTCAAGAGGGAATTGCACATGCTATGAAAAACATGAATATTGAGCCTTCACAATCAGAACACCTGGTACCCAAAGACAAAGGGAAGAAACCAATGAGGTACTAAATAGACCCGAAATTGTACCATCAGGACTCTGAATTGTACCAACAACTGTTGGATGAGGATATGACCCCTATGGGAGAGGGCGAATCAGTTGAAGTAGTGGAAACCGGGGACAGGAACAGGGTCGAGTCCATGGTCCAAAAAATAGAGGGACAGACTGACAAGAAGGAACCCAAAGCTGAACCTAAGGGTAAGAGAGAACCGTCTGAAAGAGTTTAAACAACTGAGCAAGCAATTAGAAAGGATAAAAGCCTTCATGAAAGTTAAGGGGCTTATCGAGTTCCTGGATGATAGTGATGATAAAGATTTGAACCTGAAGAAATCTACGCCGGTAGCTTACAATATGCCAAAGTTCTCACTTTATAATGGCATTGGTAATCTGAAGATTCATCTAATTCAATACAAGTCCCTAATAGAAATCAGTGGTAGCCTGCTTGAAGACATTGTCAAGATGTTTCCTTTATCTTTGAATGATGCAGCGTAGACCTTGTACTATAACCTCGACAAGAGGAAGACGAGGGATTGGAATGAACTCTCTGCTCTATTTCTCAAAGAGTATGCATACATCGCTGAAATGGATGTGGGCATGAGGGACTTAGAGTGCACTGCCTAGAAGGCGGATGAATCCTTCTCAGAATACCTAACGAGGTGGAGGTCGAAGATGTCTCAGATGAAGAACAAACCATATTCTGAAGAGCAAATCAAGCTATTTATGAAGGGCACCCTCCCTTAGTACCGAAGCAAAATGTACAACATACCCTTAGAAACCTTTGCTTAAGTCTATAAAGTGGGCCTAAGCATTGAAGATTAAACTAATGAGGATAAGAAGTATGCTTAGAAGTATAAATAGACAGCAGTATACCAGGGAAATGGGAACAAGTCTGTTGGGCCGGGAAGCAAGCACGCTATGCCGACAATAGGCATGGCAACTGTTAGAGTTTCGAGGAAATTCTCCAAGTTTACTATGCCAAGGTCAAAAATGCTGAAGAAGCTTATATCATAGGGCCTCCTTCAACCTCTTGAACCTCGTCCACCTCTGAACTTGCTGCCTAGTAATTATGATAAGAAGGCTTACTGTGAGTTTCACCAAGAGAACGGGCATGAAATCGATAAATGCATCAGGCTGAGACATGAAATCCAGGACTTGATTGAGCAGGGGAAGATTCCCAATCTAGAGAAGAGCAAGCTTAAGACTAGGACCAATCCACTCCCAGATTACAGCAGTGTAGCTCCTTTCTAAACCTAACCAGTTGAAAGTGAAAAAGGGAACTTTGTGATTCAGTTTTTGATTTTGATTGCCTAAGAATGTTGAACAATTTTTGAATTTAAAAAAATTGTTAGAATTAAATTTTAGTATTTTGTTTTTTTATATGCATTTTTATTAAGATAACTTTCATTACTTTAAATCGTTTTTGCATTCTTTTATGAGATTTGAGCCTAAACGCTGCTAAATTTTTGTGGGTGAGTTCACATGTTCAGCATAAGAGTCCTAAAACTTACTTTGCAACACTCCTAGGCTTAGATTAGGGTTGCAAATTAAAAAATGATAAAGACAAATTAAGAATAACTATTTAGCTTAAAAAGCTAACCCATTTGAACAAACCACTAGATGAACGCATTCTTGCCTAAAATAAACCGGTCGTTTTTAGAAACATACAATAAGCCAGCCAAAAGAAAATAATTTCCTCACTCACCCTTTTTGAAGGAATCACATAGGTAGAAGTCCTAAGAAGAAAGAAAGATAAAGAAAAATGAATGGAAAAATAAAAAACAAAGAAACCAACCATGTGATCGAGGTGTAGAACACACAAAGAAAAAAATCAAAATCAAAAGAAAAAATTCGATAAGAAAATAAGAAATGAAGCCAGAAATAAGAAAGAGTTAAAAGAAACTCTTAGGAAATAAAAGACATTGAAGAGGTGAAATACTCTCTGTTAGAAAGTTAATAATGCTTCAGATGGTTCACTAAAATATGATTCTTACAAAATAAACTAAAATATCCTATTTTGTCCAACTTTGAGCCAGGCCCCATTACAACCATAGAAAAGACCTTTTGATTTGGATTTGCAACCACTACAAGTGGAGATTAGGTTTCGAAGCAAACATATGATGACTCTTAACTCACCGCGATGAACGCTAAGTTCACACACAATAACCCTTTTCAAACACATAAGAGAAGTTATGAGTCTGAGTGACTTAAAACAATTTGAACTAATGCTAATTATCTTGGTGAAAATACCAATATAAAGATAAAAATGCTGAAATGTGTTGTGTTGAACAATCCCTCCAATGGTCAAAAAGATCATTTTTTAAAACAACAATAAGTTTGCTTTTCTAAAGATTGGAAATCTCTTAAGTGGAAAAGAATGGAACGATTGCTCTAGTCAGGGCGCAACTGACTCGCAAGAAGAAAGATAAGAAAGCCTCAGAGGGCATGTAAAAAGCCTGCAGGCGAAAAGGGCTCAAACACAAAGAATCTAAGAAGGACATTCAAAGAGGTGTCAAAAAATGGATATGGTGCATTCAATAAGAAGAGAAAGAAAAGCCATTAAACAAGTCATGGAATGGGATTTTTTGAGAAGTCAATCGTTACCCTGGACGACTTCACAGCTTACATCCACTACATAAAGATATCATTGCATTTAGGAATTCATGCATACATGCATTTGACTAACAACGTGTGACAACTTATACCCTATATACATCATTTAAAATAGTGCTATATTTTTTTATAACATATAACATGTTACGTAATAACTACACATGACTTTTTAGACCCAATTATTACAAGTCTCAATCATAACTTACCGCTTATGAATCTATATGCAAAAATCACCACTACTATGCTATAAGTTTACATAGTATTCAAGCTAAACCAAACAAATTGACATAATTTACATATTAGAAACTCTATACGTAATGCAATGACAACTACAATGCGTATGACATGTCATAAAATATTCACTACAACTTTTAAACGAATTATTACATTGCCCTATTCATAATTTACATATCATATAACATATATTTATATGACAAAATTAAACGAATGATGCAATACGAGGGAGAGAGATCATAGGCTTCAACTGACCAACCCGAGCAAAAAGAAGGTGGAACTAATGTTGTCAGTTGCTAAATAAAAACTTGAAATCATAGAATTGCAATTTAATGAGTTGCATACTCAGGAAGTATAAATTAAAACAATATAAACAAGATATTAAATCACAATTCAAAATCATACACCAAACCTGTCGATGGCAGACTTATTTCATAGGATTCCTTTTACCTTGCGACCTATAACCTACTTAACCAATAATTTCCAATAAATCCATAATAATAAATACATAACAATATGCAGATGCAAATGTCATATAATTCCATTTAGTTTCATTGTGATCCATCAAGCCAAGTATTGCGCTCGGGAATTTCACAGAACATATGACAATAACTGGCTTGTAACACTAGACCTGAATGTTTCATAGGTCATCAAAACACTAGACCTGAATGATTCTGTTGACGCCTAATTTTTGTCCCAAAAAAGTACCAGTGATGATAATATGCCAACAGCTCGATAAGATCTCCAGAAATTCCAAAACAGCTCGTGTTCACTCAGTTCGCAGAATATCTTAAGTTTTTCCCTGTCCCCGGAATGTTTTAATTTTTTCAATTCAATTTCTAAAATTCCCTTTTCTTCAAAAAATATATATTTGAGTCTTTTTGTTTTTAATTTTTGATTTTAAAGAAAAAGAAAAAGAAAGAAAAGAAATTCCAATTTTGATTTAATTTCTATTTTTCATGGAGTTCTTATTTTAATTTTAATTTTAATTTTGTTTTGCTTTAAGTGTCAATTTTAAAATTAAAAATATGGTTTGAGAGTAGTGTGTGAAAGAGTTTTTAATTCTAGTGTTTTTAAAGAAAAATAAAAAATAAATAAGATAGGTAGAATTTGAAGAAAATAGAAGGAAAGGATGAAATTGAAAGAAAAAGAAAGTTGATGGGCGAATTAAAAGCAGGAAGGGCATAATTGAATTGAGGGAGAAAGTTCCTGGGTCAAAAGCGAAATTATAAGAAATCCGGGGGTGAAAACAGGAAAAGAAAGCGGGACAAACCGAACCAGAATAGGTTCGATTCAGGATTAGGTCTGGTTTGAGGATGAGTTTAGGTTCAATTGCCATTAAAAATAACAAAAAAAATAAATAAAATAAAACAAAATGAAACAAAAAATTCGAGAAGAGGGAGAACAGATTTGGGGGTTAGGGCTTTTTGGACGAAACTGAAAAAAATTGAAGGTTTGAATTACAGAGAGTCCAGAAGCAATTGAGTGTAAATTGAAAAGGAGAACGAGTATGGGGAAGTGGAATTGAATGGGAAAATTGAGCGTGAGAGAGGAAGAGTGTACAGAGAAAATTGGAGAACTATATTTGGAATTTCAACTGTAACAAATCGTTAACAGAAACAGAAAGAAATTGGAGTGGGAAGGAGCGTCTGGTGGATTTGTACGAAACAATCCAAAGGGGACAGCTGGACGAATGAGGGTGAAGGAGTCGTTGGTAGAATCTATAAGAGGCAGGCACAGTTGAGAGCAAATGAGGGAGGATTCTGGAAACAAAAAAAGCTTGATTCTGCAAAAGAGAGCATCCAGAAGTTTGGAGAAAACTTGCTGGAAACTCCTTAGTAGTCTTTTACATTTTTCTTGTGGAATCATTCGTTTTTTAGTTTCTATAATCCATATTTCGATTCTGGATTCAAAACCAATTTGAACTCCAGGATTGAAATTTCTTAAAATTTTATTTCTCTGCACTTTGTTGTTCGTAATTAAAACCGTTCTGGAATTGGACGAAGCTGTAAGGAGCTGTTGATTTCTCTGTAAGCAAATTGGCAACGATCTAAGGTACAATAATTGAATCTCTTTCTGTTTAATTTCAAGTTCTTAATTAAGAATGAACGGAATAGTCTGGGAACCAGACTAACTGAGTTGATTTGTTCCTTGTTTTTCTTCTGACTTTAATTTTAATGTTCTTGAGTTTATTTTTCTTATTTTGAATATGCCTTATCTTCTGTTTGTTGGAGTTTTGTTTCTCAGAATAAAATTTTGAGCATAACTGATAGATTGAGTGTAAATGTCATTCTGGATGTTGATCTTCTGAAAATTATGTTAGTAGTATGGGCTAGAATTTAATATACTTCAGTGTTATTTGGGTATGATAATCTGTTTCCATTAATGTTGAGGATATGTTTGTTGAGCAGTCTGGATAAGAGTCTGGTATTTTGATCTGATGCTTTTTTGCATATTATTCTTGAGAAAAGTTATGGAATGAATTCTGGAATCTCTTGCAATTTTGAGTTTGGGTTTATAGTTTGTTTATAAACCATTCCAGTTTTCTGTATTGGTCATTGAAATGCTGCAGATAGTGATGTCAGTAAGTGCTATTCATATGTATTTGAAATACCTTTTGTTCTGGAGTATATTCTCCTTTTGCATATTGTCCTAGTTGATGGGTGTTAAAACTGCTAAATATGATGTTGTATTTCAAGATCAAGATGTCAGATTTGGAGTCCAGAAATCTGTGTTTATACCATTTGTTTACTGTGATTTGCTGCTTAGAAGGAAATATGTTTTGAGTTGTTTACTATCATTCATTTGTTTAAACATGTAGAAGATTCATGACTTAAGATCTGCATCTCATTCCTAAAAATGTTCATAATTTGCATGTATTGCAGATCTGATTTGTCAAAATTCTGTTTAGTCATTAAGAGTTATGATTACTGAATCTGAGTTGGAATGATATGACTGCATAAAAAAGTTTGTATGAAAAGATGCATTACAGAAATAAGTCCAAATCTGCATTTCAGAGGTTAAACTTGTTTTAAATTTGGTTTACTGGATCATCAAAAATTGCATGTTCTGCTTTGTTAGTAGTCTCATCAAACCTGTTTCATAAGAGAAGGTATGTTCATAGGTTGCATTGGTTATCCTGTATTCTGGTTTAAGTTTCACAAAGCTGTGTTTATGTTTTGGCCTGAATTTATCTTGATTAAATGATAAAGTGAGTTAGAAAAAGGAACATCACATCTTGTTGTTGGTTACATTCCTAAACTGATAAGGGCAGTTCACTAGTTTTGTTGATTAATTTGGGTGTGCTGACAGACTTAGTCATGATTTATCTTTTTTAAGGTATGCTTTTCATGTTACTGTTTTTGCTGTTGGTAGCTCATTTCAGTTGTTTTCCTCTTGAGTTCTTTGCATATATTGGCATCTGCACAGAACAGGTTCAAAATTGCATCTCATCTTTAGGAATGAATATTCTTGGATTGCATCATTAGGTCAAAGTTTGAGTCCATATGCAAATTGTGGATCTGATTTTCACTATTCTGAAGCATGATTGGAGTGATTATTTGGTATGACATTCTGTATGAACAAAAGATGGAATAATTGAAAGAAAACATGCATAAGGGCAGTCTTGGGAATGGAAACAAGTATAGGGGTATTTTGGTCACTTCACCTTCTTTTGAGTTTAATGTTGAGATTATGCTCTGTTTTCATTGCTTGAATTGTCTATAATTCTGTTTGGTATGTTGATTCTTAGTTAAAAGGGCATTTTCGTAAAATTTTGGGGTAAAATCGTAATTTGCCAATATTTTCTATTTATTGTTAAATTGCATGTTTTTGGTGCTTATTTGCTAAACTTGGTTTGATTTATGATTTGAATAGTTTGGTTTCAGAATTGAGTGAATGAATTTCATTTTTGGGCTAAATTGCAATTTCTATTAATTTTGAGTACTTTCTTGTAATTTTCAATTTATGCTTTATTTTTGTAATTTTTGGGTTTGGGTTTAATTTTGGGATAATTTTTGGGTAAAATGTAATTAATAGGAAAAAGATGTAATTAGTTTATTTAGCTTTTTATTTTCCGCAAATTTTACTTTTCCGCAAATTTAATTGCTTTCTTAATTGTGATTTGAACCGAACATTAATTATCACCGTTTAGGAACATCGCCTAGTGTTTTCGAAAATTAATAACCGACTTGACTTAAACTTGAAAAATAATTTTGGTTAGCGAGGCCGGTGTCTAAAACCGGGCGTTAATCGAAATGTAATTTCGGTTAACGTACTCAACCCTCCTACCCAGTTTCTTTTGGTTCAATCAGTGTCTTATCCAATTTAAAAACGAAGTCATTTTTCTTAAATTAATTTGGTTTTCAAAAACCGGTTTCCCGACGGGTGGCGACTCAATTTTTAAGACCGACCAGTTCGGCAACTATCCAAAAATAAATTTATCACCTGTTTTCAAAAATTCAAAAAAAATCTAAGTTTTCGGTTTAATTTAAATCGGAAAAGTCGTCGCTCGGACCGTCATCAGTTTTTCTGGCAACTCTGCTGGGGATTTTACAGTCAAATCTCCGGTCTTTCTTAATCGGATTTTTGATTGTAATTAAGGGTTAATTCATTTTGTAAAACATTCCAAAATCGATTTTCACTTTTAAGTCAAGTCGTTTTTCAAAATAATCGCATGCGATGATTTTTAATGTTCGTTGTTTGTTTATTGCTTTATTTATTGCTTTCTTAGGCTTGCATTTCATTATCATCATCTTCTATCTCCTTCTTCCCTTATTACCCCGCGATAAAATTGCCAGTGAGATCGGCTGCTGCTTTCCGAAATTTTTCGGTTACACCAGTCGGAGTACTGGTAATGTTTATCAACCGTAAGCTCTGTACTGAAAAGTATATCAAACAGTTAAGGCCTCAAAAGCCGAAACCGCACTTACGGAACCCGAAACCTGTAAACCCGGCCTAAACCCACATATAGTCGACCATAGCAACTTCCATTTAGGTTTTACCCGAAATGTTGTGCTGTTGTTTTGCATTTTCATCCTAAATGCGAGTGCTATCGACAATTTCAAAGTCCCCTGCTGACTGTCGAGATTTGGCCAATTCCTAGGATTTTAGGCGTCGGAATTTTAACCACTGAATACGAGTGCGGGTGATATAAGGGCGGAGGTCATGCATTTCCTTCCCCCCAGTCCCCTTATTTATCTGTTTTTATCAGTCATGCATCACGTAACCTGTTTCTTTTCAGCCATTTTTAGGAAAGTCTGTAATCAGTATGGCCCGTCTCATAACCGTAATCGGGTTCGGGATTTGAGGGAGGTTATCGAGGCCAGACGTGCTGCCCGAAATCGAGCAACATTACAAAGCTCGTCAGGAAGCTGTAGCTCGAGCCCAGTCTGTTGGCCGAGCAATGGTAGCTGTTAATGACTGGAACATGGTGAAGTGGTTAATCCAAGACCAAATGTTCGAGAATTCGTAATGCCGTTTCAAATCCCGGTGAGTGCTATAGTTCGGGAAGGTTTGGACACAGTATTGCGCCGTATTTTGCAAGAATTTCCAGTGGCGGATTCATTTGATCCTGACAGTCTCAGAAATTTCCGACTTAACAGTTCAGACTGGCATTTTCACAGTCTCGATCAACCTATTGTACTGGAGTGGGAATTTGTAAACAGGGATGAAAACATGTAGTTATTTTGTCTGTTAATCCATGTAACAGCTTCAGTTTATGAAAATTTTAATTTCAGTTTTTTTATATTTTTATTGTCTTCTGATAGTCAGTCTGTGAGATTGAGAAAAATGAAAAGATTGGAAAAATGAAAAAAATAAAAATGATGAAATAAAAATAAAGAAGAAGAAAGAAAGAAAATTGACCCTGCTTAGAAAAAATCCCAAATTTCTAAGGCAAAAATTAAGGGTATGACAAAATAAAAAAAAAAAAAACAGAGAGAAAATAATTAACCAGAAAATCCGAAAAGGACTGGTTAATGACAGAAGACAATCCAAATATGTTTACTGAAACAGCGATGCCTACTCTGACAACTTCTTTCAAATCTCATAAGTCGGTTGCGCGGAAAAGAGATTTACGGTCCATACCGATTTACAGACACATTAGAACTGCATTTCATGTGTTGTGTTGCATATACATTTTCCATGCATTCATGCATACATTTCCTCTTCTGACCATTTGTTCAAACAGACAGTCGCATCCAGCGATAGGTTCATCTGGAAAAGGCACTGAGCCGAAGTGGGTCAGAGACCGGTCTGGAAGATTAGTCAGACTTGCTAATACTCTAATCTGAGAAGAGTTGAACTCAGAATCTGAAACTGCAAACAGTCTGGCCGAAAGACAGAATGTTGAGAATTCAAGAGTTGACCCTAATGAGCCCCGTTACACTCGAGCAGAAGTCGAAGCCATAATTCTGTTTGGTATGTTAATTCTTAGTTAAAAGGGCATTTTCGTAAAATTTTGGGGTAAAATCGTAATTTGCCCATATTTTCTATTTATTGTTAAATTGCATGTTTTTGGTGCTTATTTGCTAAAATTGGTTTGATTTATGATTTGAATAGTTTGGTTTGAGGATTGAGTGAATGAATTTCATTTTTGGGCTAAATTGCAATTTCTATTAATTTTGAGTACTTTCTTGTAATTTTCAATTTATGCTTTATTTTTGTAATTTTTTGGTTTGGGTTTAATTTTGGGATATTTTTGGGTAAAATGTAATTAATAGGAAAAAGATGTAATTAGTTTATTTAGCTTTTTATTTTCCCCAAATTTTACTTTTCCGCAAATTTAATCGCTTTCTTAATTGTGATTTGAACCGAACATTAATTATCACCGTTTAGGAACATCGCCTAGTGTTTTCGAAAATTAATAACCGACTTGACTTAAACTTGAAAAATAATTTTGGTTAGCGAG
>CANUEY010171287.1:0-48848 GCA_948099555.1 Croton setiger | reverse complement strand
ATTAATAATAAAAAAAAAAAACAAATTCTCCTTAAAAAAAAAAAAAAATCAATTTCTTTAAAATAAAAAAAAAAAAAAAAAAAAAAAAAAAAAAAAAAAAAAACCTCTCTTGATCCTCATCCAATCGATTCATTTTCCTCTTTAAACTTAGAAATTCTTTTTCTTCTTCGAATCAATTTACTCTTTGCAAATCAATTAACCTAGAAAATTATCTTCTCTTCCAACCCTCAACTTCCTCTTAGTCATGTGGAAAAAAATGCAGTCATTGAAGGAGAAATGTGGAGGGAGTATTTACATTTAGCTGGATTTATTTAGTTTTTAAAGGTGAATTCTGAAAAAGTTAGTTGCATTAATTTTGATGTGGACTGTGATTCTATTGCTAATAATGAAAATGATCAAAATTAGAAAATGCTTATGTCACAGAATTCAGTTTAATTTTTGTTTTATCTTTAAATTTGTTCATAGAAATATAATTTAAAAAAAAATAAAAACTGATAGAAATATAATTAACAAACAAGAATCAAATGCTTTCTTCATTTAAAAAAAAAAAAAAAAAAATTGGTTATGTGTACTAATTGTCTGCTTCTGTATAATACATCTCTCAAGTTTATTTATAACTAAACACTCCTATTTATAAGAGATTATCAAATACAAATTACAATAAATTTCTTATACTAATATCTCTAATATCCCCCCTAAGTTGAACATTCTCATGTTCAACTTGAAGATTACATGAAAGACTAAAAAACTATAAGTAAGACAAAATTAAAATTGAACTAAAACGGACATGACATATCACAAAAAATAGAAAACAAACTATCACTTTCATTCTCTTGAATATGTAAACTTGCAACATAAATTTCAAAATTCTGTGCATGCTATTTAGGCTTCAAACATCTTCCATGTTTTAGACTTAGAGCATCAATATCATGAAGTTCAAGTGCTTATGCAGCCCTATGAAGAAATTCATACTCCGGAGAGGTTTGAAACTATCTTATCAGCAGCTTGGCCTCAACTTTTTCAAAGCAATTCTAAATCTTTCAAAATTCAAATTGTAGATTCTTAATCAGAATAACAGAATGCATTAACAGATGAGAGAGATAATATCATAAAATATGATTTGGTTCTGCCACAACCGAATCAAAAATTAGCTCTGTCATAACCAATTAGCTTGTAAAAACAGAAACTAATAAAGCAAACTAAAGAATTGAGGAGTTAATTTTGAGATTGAGAAAGCTAAGTAGAATTGTCTAGAGGGAAAAAATGAATTGAGAATGATAGATAAAAAGGAAGACAAGAGAACAGAATCATTAAGGATGAAGAAGCAGGATTGAATCCTGTAAAAAGGAGATTCAGAACAAAAATAATCATGATTGCGAAAAGGAAGAAGAAAATTGAAGAAATATTAATGAATTGAAGAAATATTAATGAATTGAAGAAAAAGTCAAGCACTGGAAAGATATCACTCTTGAGGAGAGAAGATCATCAAATAATAATTAATCAAAGAAATCATCATCAACAATATTCATAAGAGGGATGAAACCCTAAAATTCAACATAAACCTGAAAAATTTAATAAAATTGATCAAAATCAAAATGAAAAAACAATTATAAAAGAAATCATCATTAGGAAATTAAATTGAAAATTAAAGCAACAGGCTCAATTGAAAGAATAAATTGAAACTGAATTTGAAATGAAAAGATGAAGAATATCTTGAAATTGGAAGAGTAAATCGAAAAACATAAATTGATTGATGAAGAATCGAAAATCAAATACCTTGAACTTTGCACAAAATTAATGAAGAGCTTGATGAAAATTGATGAAGATTATGAATGGAGATGAGTTATGAAGTGAAAGAAACTGATCAGAAGAAGAAAAGAAAAAAAAATAACCGTTGGTGGAGAGATAAGCAAAGTTTGCTCTGATACCATATTAATTTTCTGTTTCTATATAATATTTTTCTCAAGTTTATTTATAATTAAGCACTACTATTTATAAGAGGTTATCAAATATAAATTATAATAAGGTCCCTATACTAATATCTCTAATATTGTGCTTAGAGAATCACAATTGCATTGCTTTAGAACAATAAAATTCAAAATAATATATATTTGTTTTCTTTCTTGCTTACTCCGTTTTATAGGTACCCATTAAACTTTGCCTTTTAAAAGTAGTTTCTTTTAATTTTCTATGAAAATTCTTTTGATCATTTTGAAGTTTCCTATTTTCTTGCTAATCAAACAGAAAATTGTGACTTAGACTCAGGTTCATGAATTGGAATTTTCAGCCATGAAAAAAGGCCTATGTTATTGGCGCAACGGTCGAACCGAAAAAGAAGAGAAGAGGCGTGAGGGAGGAGAAGTTTTTTGATTATACTTTTATATTTTGTAAAAATTTTAAAAAAAATTATATAGTATATTAGTTGAGTTGAAATTTCAATTTCATGTGGAGAATAAGTCACTATTAGACCATGTGATTTTAGTTAATATAGTATGAGGACATGTATTCTATGTAATGCACTTTATTTAATAAAATAAAAGAAATTTCAGAGACTTGTAAGGTTTGAAGCCAGTAGGCCATTACAAATTGTTCCAAGTAACAACCAAACAAAAATTAATTAAAAATAATTGAACATATATACATGTTTGATTGTTAGATATTATTACTTTATGGATTTATGAACATTTAAAAAATTGAAGTTGTTAAACTATTTATTTATATTTGTACGTAATTTTTTATTATAAATGGATATTAACGTGTTTCGTTAAGAGAGAAAAAGATAACAAAATCTGTTATTGCTTAGTTTACGAAAGAAAGATAGTAGATAAACATTGGCAACCCATCCGACAATCCTCTCTTGTTTTGGTAATGAATTGAATTCAACGCCTGCGAGCTCAGCAAGCTTAAAAAACTCTGATTATGATCATCTGTCTGTATTTTGAGTGCTCACAGAACAAAGAATCAATATTTACCACATAACTTGCAACTCAATGCATGCCTTCAAACTCATGAAAAATTATCCAAAGATAATGAAATATTATTTTACTTATAGGTGGATATGGTCCTGCCAGGTGTAAATTTATAAATCAACCTTATCTTGTAGGCCCCTTGCATATTTGATACAAATTTAATTAATTTTTTAAAAATGGTGGGTTGGGTGTTTGGAGGAGAGAGATGAGTGTTTACCTTTGGTACAAATAATAGTTTTTACTTTGTCTTGTTTCTTGTTAGTAATAATTTCTCAAAATTCACGTGCCACTATAAATTTATTTGTGTATAAATTAAATAAACTAATATATTATTAATTCGCATATGCTCTTTTGATAATTATGAATGTTGCTGGGATTTTGTTCAGAAGAGTATCTTGAATTGCAAGCTTGTAAGGCAGCTGATTCCCGGGTCCTACACCTATTATATTACACTAATAAATTTTAAAACATAAAGAGAGCTCAATTTTTTGTCAATAACAAATTTCTTTCATATATAAATAAAGACGAATAATTATTTGATCCAACTTAATGCCTCCTAATACATTAATTAAATTATTATAGTTAAGTAGTAGTTTTTATAGTTGAATGACACAGTAGTCAAGTGAATTAGGAAACAACAAACAAGTACATATGTAGATGGCAATTAAAGCAAGGAGTTTTTTGAACATGCTTGTGTCCAAGTTTGATTTGAACACCCATTTCATCATTGTATGAACAAAATTCTAAAACTTGCTTTCATTTGGTGCAAGTTCATTTACTTTTAAAAAGCTTATTTTTCAAGAATTCATACAAATATGTCATGTGGCTGTTTTTTTTTTTTAAAGAGAGAATGTAATTTGTAAAATATTAAAAATATTATTATAAATAGATTGAATTATAAAATTGTCTTTGAAACTTGTCTATATATATATATATTTGCCCCTCTAGTTTAAAAATATACTACTTTGACTGACGAGATTAGTCTAAGTGGTAAATAGTTTGAATTCACTTAAACATATTTTAAGTTTGAGACCTAACGTATGCAGCTTTCTCGACTAAAAAACTCATCCACTATTGTTAGGTGCATGACGGGGATCAAATTCAAATTATCCGGGATCCAAAGGCTATTAGAATAAACAACAAGACGTAGCTAATTGGGTAGAGAATTAATTGAAATTAAAATACAATGATAACATAGTTTATTTTTAAAATTAGACGGAAAAAACAGTATATTTTGAAAAATTTTGAGACAAATTTTATAATATTCCCTTATAAATCTCCCAACTCACCCACAAGAATAGCAAATTAGCAACTATCCATTCTATATATAGTTAAAAAAGATAGTATTAATTAACCAAATCCAATGTTCTTACAACCTAAATTCAACATGGAGAATGAATGAGATTAGTAGTGTTTTTTTGTTTTGTTTTATCTAATCACTTCCATTAGTCATTTTCTCTTTAATTATTATTCTATATACCAAAAAAGAAAAAAGGGATTACTATATATATTCCCTACAGAAGTCGTTTTAAAAATGTGCAAGTGCAATTCAATCTATGAAATCCATTTGGATATCGAACCTAATCCACTAGCTATAACATAACTGAACCTATTCTCTCTTCTTTTTTTTTTAATCAAATATTCTACAAAGTTGTATTAAGATACTTAAAAGGAACAAGCACCATTCTTCTCCATCCCAATGAGCTTTTTGTTTCGTGGAAAAAGCCTTCAATGTAATATAGTCAAATACAATTTGTACTAATAATTAAGATGTTATGGAAAGACACCTTATAACATAAATAAAAATGTTGACAGGACGAAGACGAATTGGAAGGTTCAGTGACATGCTTGGAACAGAGTGCCTAGGGGCAGGGGCTGGGGCTGGGGTAGAGAACCGATGATGATGATGATGATGATGATAAGCACCACTTCCAACAATGGCATAAATTAGGGGGGCCAGAAGCATTGGATTCAGACAATTTTCCAACTTTTGTGGGGTTAAATAAAACGTGGAACGGTGGAATGACAGTGACAAAGACCATCACTTTCCTTTTAGTGCCCATTACTGCTGCTCTTACCTCATTAACTAAAACAATGCAGTGAATGAACTGTGTACTATACTTGTTTTTACTTCTTTAGATACACAAGTTTTTGGTCAAAAATTGATCATATTGCTTCGGGGTTCGTCCGTGTAGTGGGTATTCTAATGCAACTCACAATCCCACATATGTTGATGTAATTGCTTTTGAATTTATGTTTTCTGGAAAGTATGAACATTTGAACAAGTTGGTACAAATAAATCAACGATTCGTTATACATGGTTACAATAAGTAAAAAGAAAAGGACAAAAAAGATTGATGCCAGATGCACAAAATATCTGTCAAAAGGAATGTGAGGCCATGGATGAGGCTTCGTGGAATGGTATTTATGTCATCTTGGAGCATCCTTATCATGCCCTTTTAAGCACAAGAATAATGGAGAAGAAAGACAATTGTGGCTCATTCTCATTCTCATTCATCTTTCACTTCATTAAAGAAGATCAACCATATATGGTGGATAGCTGCGGTCAGCAAAGATCCTGCAGAATGCTTAAAAGTTCAAGACATGGCTTCCATGCCCAACGGGGTCCAGGTTCCAGAATTGTCATAACAAAGGGATCCTCTTTCTTCCCCCTCTCTATTATCAATCACAAGCAGGCAAGATCATTAGCAAGAACAAGTTTATCTTCATCTCAGTTAGCTCTGATTGCAATAAAGTTTCCATATTTAGTTCCAAGACCACACCTGAACCTGCAGAAAAAACGCAGCACCATCGCATTCTAAGCTCATCCAATTCAATTCATCAGAACATGGAAACAACAGACAATAAAATGCCATAAATCCAGCACCACATGACACACTAATATATTCCACTCGAGTAATGTGACAACTTGGTTGTTATTGTTTATTTCAGTAACCTAAACAGAAGCTGAAACCGAGTAATATAAACCCAAGTCCAAACTTAAACCCCAGGCATTAAGGATTCAAAGTTTTTGCATGAGCAAATGTGGAATAGAGAAGCCGAACAGCCAAATTTCAATAACAAGACTAAACCTCACACATTTCCTAATAATACGAAACTCTTATTATCAGGTCCCACAAGGCTAAACCTCATACAGATATTCATATGACCATGCAACTACAAAATGTCAATAACTGCTAGGGTAAATGATTGGCATCTATGGAATATCCATGAAACAAAAGGAATTTCTAATAAACCCCTGAGATAATGACTTGATGCACAGATAGTAATGGATGGGAGCTTTCGCAATGAGCTTCAACCAACCTGAAAATTAACTGCATGTACTGAATGCGCATTTCTTCTGAAATAATAAACCAAAATTTGGAAATATGCACAAAATTAGTAAAAGTCTGCCTCACCTCAACATAATTTGGAAATTTGCACTCATTAAGTATACCAACTTCCTTTAATACTAAATAAAAATGCCATAAGCAAAAACATAATACTTTATAGAATCAAACCACAAAAACGCAAAGAATGAAACAGAAAAAACAATATACCAAACAATGGGTTCTGAAAGACCGCAACAGTAACTCTTGCTGGGCTCCAGAAACCACAGAGTGCTGAAACCATCCCAGATTGCATTCTCATTCTGTTAACATGAAAAATACCCAAAGGAGATTGTTGTGTTGCAGTAAAATAATCCTTCTAACCAAGCTAGAGCTCCCTCATCTTTCTGCTTCTTCAAAATAAAAACTCTTTTCATACAATTATGCAAGGGACAACCTCAACATCAAAATTAAAGTAAACCAATAATAGGGAAACACGTCTATGAATTCACCAACCCAACCATCATAATGCCCCCCCTCCTTTGCTTCTTTGAAGCGGAAAGAATTAATGCTGCAAAATTCACAAACTCATCAATAAACAAAATAACAAATCAAGTTCTTTCTCTCTCAAGTAAATGCTGCATTTCAATTTCATATCTTACTCATGCATAGAAAAATTCAATAAGATAATATTAGAACAATTAGGCGTCTGGGGGCATGAGAGTGAAAGAGAGGGAAAACACCATATGATGCACAAACTATGGAGTATGAGACAAAGATGTTCAAACAGTTTAAAATTTCACTATTAGTATAATTGAAATTTGAAACTAACAGGATGAAACCATAAACATGGATTAATTCATGTGCTTGAGTGGATTTATCTGACCGCAGAGAACAGAAACTAAGGCAGTAATCAATGTCTAATGACTAAAAACTATGTGAAATTTTCCAATTGATTATATCAGGCTGCTACAATGTAAGGAGTAAATAATTGACAGTTTATTTCCTTCTGTGTGGTCTACTACTTTCTACCTTTTCTTGGAGAGGATTTTCTTCTTCATTGTCATTTTTTTCCTTTTGCTTTTCTTGAGCTGGTTAGAGGTATGTGGGTAATTACTAGAAATATTTGCTACATCACATGATAACTTTCCTTTGCTGATGTAAATGCTATCATTGCGAGAACAATAGCACTAACACAATCAAATAAGAACAAAAAAATCCAGAAAGCTCAATCTTGGCCACGAATCTCCCTAACAGGGGCCTTCAGCAGTTGTTCGCCAGCAATCAATCGTATCTGGTTCACAAACACATCCTTTGTCAACTGACCCGCCTGCAATGAGCCATAACGAATCACAAAACAGCATTAGCATATAGTTCCTATTTTCCCAACACTTTCCTTCCTCAAAAAGCACATCAAAATAAACACACTGAAATTATGATTATCCTACTTACCCTGAGTACATTGTACAATGTCTCCGGTGCCTGATTTTTGTTGGGAGGAAGCAAATTTCTCATCTTCAAAAGCAACATCTTAAATGGAATGTAATTCAATTCATTCATTTGGCCTAATAAATAATTATCAGTAAAACTATCATCCAAACAACCACCAAATTAGTTAAAGTGAACCTACATTTACCTGGCACATTTTGTGAACATTTGTAGCTCACAACAAACTCTGGCATAACATGCCTACTCATATTGCTTGCCTAGACAATATACCACTTAGTATCGTCAAAATTATCAACACCAGTATCAAAATTGGCATCATAGGACTGTTGCGATCCTGCTTCCACTTTCTCAACACGCCCCAATATTACTCTACATAGTACAATATGTTTCTCGCCATTGTTATCCGACTCCGCTACCTAGCACTGAACACAAATAAATAAATGTACAAAATTCTCCAAAACCCAAAATTCAAGAGATTGAATATCGTTAATGAAATTAGAATGAAACATGCATTACCTTATATGGGGCAATTCTAAAGGAGAAAGATACGCACCAACCCCGTGACATTCAGGACCGGAAACCTTGCTCAGCGTCCCAAAACCATAAGCCAGAATACTCTCCACTGCTTTGGCAGATACGCCGTGCCAAGCGTATACCATATTACCGTTAGACACACCGCGAGCATCCTTAGCAATCTCAATCTGTTCTTGGAATAGCAAATAAGGCGCCATAGCTAAACGATCCGCGCGCGTGCATTGATGAATGGCGGTAATTTTTGCACTTGGATCAACTTTCCCCAACCCAGGAAAAAAAAGTAATTCTTAAAAAATGAATAACTGTTCTTATCCTCTCTCAATAATCTGGCATTTCGCCATCTAGATGTTACCACGTCGGGTAAATTCAAACGCTATCGTTTCGAATCATCCTCCTGGTTCAATTTTATCTTCATCGACGAAGTCACCTCAGGCTCTTCCTCATTCAGTTCCTCCCTCTTTCGCTTAATCAGATGATAATTATCTATACGAAAATCTCAACTTTCGGCTTCAACGAATACTTCAAATTACTGTCAAAATCATCACCGAAAAACACTTTAGGCGCACTTTCCTTTAACATCAATCTATGCAATTGAACGCTGAAACCCGGTCTCAAAATCAGTCTGCAAGATGCGGAAGAAGTCAAAGATGTATCTTGAGCCATCAATAGACAAGTCAACAACGAGCTTGCGTTCCAAGAAAGCAGATTTCAGGGACCCAGACACTTCTATGGAGAAATCTTCCCAGCGGCTGTCGTGACTCAAGTATTTAAAGTGAGCTGGAACAGCGTTGCGGTCGAAAATGAAGTTCTCGGGGTGAATTCTGCGTAACAACAAGCCACTGCAGCACGATGCCCGGGAATATTAAGCGGTGAAGACGAGGAAGACGATGGTGCCCGCGAATAATAAAGTGAGCTTTATTATTTATTTCAATTAAATTCTTTTTTATTAACTATTTCAATTAAAGAATTTTTACCTCAGTTATGATTTAAAATGGTTGAACCAACTTATGATTTAAAATGGTTCAACCAACTTTTGTTCGATTTCAACCGGCTCGATATTTCAATACATTTAGCTTAATCATGTTTTTTATTTTAAAATGACTATATTTTTATTTTAACTTTCAAAATTGCCATATTTGTTTTATAAATTATTTATAATTTTTTGAAAGTATATTTATAATATGTTTATTATTGTTTATATTTTATTTATAACTAAAAAGTGGCTATTTTGTCAATCAGGGTGTGCCCTACTTGGTTATACTACCTTACACGAAATGATGCAAAAGTCTCAGATTCAATTTCTGCCGACGATATTTTAGTAGAAATTTGGTACTTAGGTGAGTACTATTACTTGTTCTGTATCCCGTAATGTTACTTGGTCCGTTAGTGACCTCCTATATATTAAAAAATATGACTTTTTTTAATGTGCTAAAATTTAGTGGGTTATTTATGTCAAAATCTCAAATTCAATTTATTTGGTTTCATCTTAGTCTTAAAATAGACATGGCCATGATTTGGGCTGGTTTGATTGAGGCCATGAATCGTCGGTTCAGGGGAAAAAATCATAAACCTTAAATGGCTCATGTGTCAAATGGTTTGGTTAGGGGTTGTAAACTGATGGTTCATAGTTCAGTTACGGTTTAGCTGAAGATCAGTTCAAGAATGGTTGGACAGTTCGATACTCAGTTCAAGAATTATTCAACCTACGATTTGATATGGTTCAAGATAGATTTTTTCACTAGTGAAAGACAGTTCAACTCACGGTTCATGATTTGGTTCAATTAGGACCGTAATAGGTTATTGGATTGTCGATCATGGTTCAAAAAATTCTTGAATTTATATTGACCCTCATCCTCATTGTTAGGGTTGGGTTGGTGGCGTTTCAGCTTCTAAGGATTTGTGTCATGTTTCGACACGATTACCTACCTACGGTTCGAAGGGCCGAACTGGCCCTTGGCCATGTCTATCACAAAATATAGTGATGGCTCACTTTAGTTCTATTGAATTAAATTGGACTTTATCACGTACCTTTACTTTGATTTACTTGGCTTAAAGAAAACGTAAGCTATTTATTTTTGTTACCCAATTATGGAAAAAACCTAAAACTTGTCCGAATCGCCACTTTCATCTGAAAACGACTTTTTGACAACAACAAAACAAACGTCATACAACACGAATTTTTTGGTACATTGCACGAGCATGGTGGCACCCGGTTAATAAATTTCCATTCAAGCTGGTTCACTGAGATGAACCGATTTCATCACCGAAAAAATTGCCACTGCCCACACAATATCTTTCCTCTCCGATCACATATAATACTAGTGTTCATATAAAAAGACTTGGTTATTGCGGACATATATGTTCCTATTCAAGCGGCCAAAAAATAAGAACTGATTTGCTTCTTCAACTTGCAACATCTTTAACCTAAATTTTGGACCATAATTCTTCAGCTAGTTCCTAATGCCCCTTCATCTTACTTTAGAATGATTATCAGCCTCATATCCTGTGTCGCGCTGCATAAGCTTGTGGATACTCTTTGAATTTATTACCCCGCAGGCCACTTTAAAACAAAGACAAGGTTTAATTGATACCATAAAATATCCACGTGGAGAAGTCATTCATTGTAAAATTAATTTAACAATTCACCTCCTATTCCTAGTTTATTATAGGCTTCCACCTCTTCCCCTTCTCATCGCACACACTCACCTTAACCCAACCCAAAACCTCGTTAACCCTTTCACCACCGGCAACCGACGACTTCACCGCCGCCGACGTCAGCCTCTCGTTTCTGGCCATCAGTTTATCATCTCTCTATCTACATTTCTTTTCCTAATCCTAACCCAAAACCAAATAGTAAATCCTTTGCCGCCGTCCATACTCTCTTTGGCTACTCATTTTCTTTTTCTTAATGGAAGCAGAAGCTGAACAAACTGAAGCCCTCAGAGGTTAGTGTTCTTGATTTTAGGTATTTCTTATTGATTTGGGTATTTAGGGTTTGCTGAGATTGAATTCGATTTACAGGTTGAAATCAACTGAGGACAGGATTTGGAAACTGAAAGCAACTCAGGGGAGGTTAGTTTTCTTTGTTAATTTGCTTTTCCAATTTCTGAAAATACATTTCCGTTTGAATTGTAATCGTTATTCTCGTCGTTAATCGACTCGGCAATCATCTTTAATCAACTTCTACTTTCTTTACGCTTCAATTTTTTGTTTTCTGCTTATGGGCATTCATCAACTGTTTTTAGTTCATGAACGATTCATTTAGACTCTTAAATTCTTATTATGCTTTCCTTTTTCTGCGTTTCTTCTGCTATGTAGTCAGTTGTAATCATCTGTAACAGTTGAGCTTGCTGATTCCAAAGGATTAGTTACCTGAAACTGAGGCTGCTGCTACCTGTTGAATAATGTAAGTAACCTCCATAGTTTCTTAGCTGATCTGATTTGAATATTACAGAGTCATTTAATTATATTGTTATGTGATTTGTCACTGTCAGAGTAATCTAATTTGAATGATAAATCTCTTATGTGTTCATGCTCATTGTTGGGTTATATTGTAACCCAATTCTTTGTTTGTTTGCCTTTTGTGTCAGTGTGTTTTTTATTTGCTTCTTCTACCTTCTCCTCTACCTTACTCTTATTCCCTCTTTTGCTAGTTTAGGAAGTGTTTATGAGTCTTAATTTTCGAAATCATCATGTAAAGTTTAGTTCAAATTGTGAAGGGTGGTTCTCAAGAAAAGAATGGATAAGTTTTACAGGTACGTTAGGCTTTTTCTTTCTGTATTTGTCTTTCTCATGTGTTTTGTTTTCCAATAAATTCGTAATTATTTCAGTATTATTTTCTTATTTGCAAGCAAGTGATTTCAGTTAACTCAAAATCTTTTTAATTTTTTTTTACTGATAAATTGTTTCTGACTTCTTTTTTCCCTCCAAAACGGTGTTTGTCTCTCAATACAGATTCCTTTTTATCTCTTGCAAAACATGTTGTGTGGTTCATTTTCTTGCGGGATTTCAGTATTTAAATTTACTATGATGCTGTTTGTTATTAGAGGGTAGCCAGAAACGTGGAGGGTCTGTTGAGCTTTGCCTCAACTACTAGCTATTTGTTGATTGTTTGCATATGTCAATAATGGGAGTGATCTTTGATTTCGACATGTGATCATTGTTTGTTTGTATTTGAATTACTATTGAAAGGTCAAATAAACAAAAACTGGTAGTTTGCTTCAAGGAAATGGGTTTTGGTTGGAATTGGAATTCATAGCTTCCATCTGACAAATAGCAACTCTAATAATAAATTATGAAAATTATTTTTTAATTTTTTATGAAATGTTTACTGATATTAATTACTAATAGCTATTAATTTTGTTTATCTCATTTCTGTTCCTTTCAAATTAATGAAATTCCGTATTATGTAGTCATATAATGTAGTTTTATGAATTTAATTTCTCAGGTTCTTACTGCCATAGCTTTTTCCCTGTTTGCTAAAAGTGAATATTGTTTTCTTGTCCTAATTATTTTGTTCTTTGACATTATTTTTTAACAAAATCTTCTTACATATGCGTTGTTGAAAATGTTGGATCAACCAATATCATATTACTGCCACAAATATAGTCTTCATGCTATCTATTTCAACATAAGAAATTCAGAATTTGGATTCAAATAATTGCATTATTCTTGGCCAACACTTGATAAATAGAAAACAATTTTCCAGCTTGTTTCTCCACTGAAATCTGTTTTCAGTAAGGTATGCATTACTTATTCCATTCTCTTTTCAAGACTTTTCTTATAATTGTGTTGAATAATTGTTTCATTTGTTATAATATTTACAGGAAAGAAATGAAGTTGGCAAGGAGGTGATACTACCTTGAGCATCACTTTTGGAAGGTAAATTGAGCATTTGTTGAATATTGTTTCATGTGTTTCATTTGGTGAATAATTGTTTTGTTTGTTTCATTTGTATGTTATGGTTTTGTTGTATTGGATTATTATGGTTTTATTGAATAAATGGACTTTGGATGTTAAATAGATTAATAGAAGTATTAAAAATGAATTTGACAGAAATAGAAGGATTGAAAATGAATTTGACAGAAAATGAATTCTCGAGCTCGAGCTTATTTGCGACCTCAAACTTGAGCTCGAGCTCAAATAGCAACAGGATACCGAGCCAATTTGGCGAGCCAAGCTCGTCGAGCTCGAGCTTTAACATCTACAAACGAGCTCGAGCCAAGCTTTCAGTTAGAGTTCGCACACGAGCTCTAGGTCGAGCTCGAGCTTCTGAAATTTTACACGAGTTGAGCTCAAGCAGCACAATACTCGGCTCGGCTCGTTTGCAGCCCTATTCACATTGTTCTATTTCTTATCTTTGACAGTTTTTTCTGTTGACGTTCATGAGTTTATTATAGTCATTATTGTGTGTTGCAGGAAAACTAATAGTATGTCGACAGCATTGACACCTTCGAAGAGAGCACATGATCGGAATCCCACAGAGAATGGAAAAGGAAAATGGCAAAAGACAGGTGGACTTAATTCCCCCAACCAACCTGTGAAATTCTCTCCAGCTGGCTTAGTTTTCCGGTTACTCTGCCCTGCTTCCAAAACAGGCAGTGTTATTGGGAAAGGTGGTGCCATCATATCACAAATCCGTCAAGAAACTGGTGCGAAGGTTAGAGTTGAGGAAACTGTCCCTGGATGTGATGAGAGGGTAGTAGTTATTATGGGTTCTGAAAAGGAGATGGAAAATGCTGAACAAAATGAGAAGAATAGTGATAATAAAGAGGCTAATGTGGCTGAAGCAGTTGACAATAAAAAGGATGGTAGTGAAAATGATGAAAGTAAAGAAACAGGAACTGTGGGTGACTCGTCAAAGTCTGTAAAGGAAACCTCATCCCTGCAGAAAGCTTTGGTCCTTGTCTTTGAAAGAATAGTTGAAGCAGAGCCAGAGATAGGTGGAGGAAATGAAGAAAATAGCAAGCCTTCTATGTTCATTTTGAGGTTACTGGTGCTTTCCAGTCAAGTTGGCTGCCTTTTGGGAAAGGGTGGAAGTGTAATCAAACAAATGTCTACAGGAAGTGGGGCACAGATTCGGATTCTTCCCAGGGATAAACTTCCTACATGTGCATCACCTTCTGATGAACTAGTTCAGGTAATTAAATGTTGAATTTGCAGCATCTTTATTTGTGATGGGAACCACCGTTCATTTCAGATTAACCATGTATGCAAAGGGGTTGCAATCCCATGGTACATGGAACGAAGATAGGAATGTGATGTGCTAGTGTAAATAGTGGAACAAAGGAGGTGGGTGCATGTGTAACTTGTAATGACGGTTTCCTTAAAAGTTTGGCTGATGAACTTTACAATTGTTTTATTCTGCACAAGTTTATCTTTTTTTTTGTTTCTTTCCAGCTTCCATTTTTTTTCTCTCACAGTATTTATCGTACTGCCATATTTAAAAACTAGGAAGGTGTGCAGTTAATGTTCTCTGAATGTCAAAATTGCATTATACTTGTCCTGTCTGATTTCCCTCCACCTCACCTGCTGTTACTTTTTGCTAAATCTGCTTTCAAGTTTGTGGTTGCTTCAGGAAAATCATGTTCAGTGTTCTTTTGTAAAAAGGAAAAAAAAAGTGTGGGAGAGAGCAACGGGTCCTGATCGCTGTTGTGGGAAAATGGAATGTTGTGTTTGTGAAATTCACTATGGTGCATATTTTTGGTGGTTAATAAGTTTAATTTTGTGACTTTATTCTATATGCTGCAGATTACTGGAGAGGTTGGTGCGGTTAAGAAAGCTCTTCAATTAGTTGCTCAGCAACTTTTGGAGAATCCACCCAGGGAACATGATTCTTACCCTGCAAGTTCTATGTGGCCTTCATCTCATTCATTTGGCCATCTTCCTCCTAGGTCAGAAGCATATCCACCACCATACCATTCTTTTAATGCTCGGGGAGCAAATTATGGTGCTGGACCTCGGGATTTTCATGAAACTGGTATCCCTGGTCGAATGAAGCCCGCTCCAGATATAATAACCTTTCGCTTATTATGTCTTGATGAGAAGGTAGGAGGTGTCATTGGAAAAGGCGGAAACATAATAAAAACTCTTCAGCAAGAAACAGGCTGTGAGATCAAAGTTTTGGAAGGAACTTCTGATTCAGATGACCGTATTATTCTCATATCTGGTCCAGCGGTATGGTTTGCCTTTCTAACAGCTTGCATGTGATGAGCTTTTATTTTGTGCCTTCTCCTGCTCAACCTTTTTTTTTGTTTTTTTATGTCGTAATCGCGGAATTTTTATTTTCCTGACAATAATTAAACTATGGCAGCACCCAGAGGATAGGGTTTCACCTGTACAAGATGCAGTGCTTCGTGTGCAAACCAGGATTGCCAGGGCTTTACCTTTGCCTGAGGGTAAAGATAAGGGAGTTACTTCAAGGATACTTGTCTCATCTAATCAAATCGGTTGTCTCCTTGGCAAGGGTGGTGGCATCATGGCTGAAATGAGAAAATCGACTGGGGCATACATTCGTATACTGGGGAAAGATCAAATTCCGAAATGTGCTTCTGAAAATGATGAAGTGGTTCAGGTGCGTTTTGTGTGATTCTCCGTAATTTGACATGGTTTGACATGTTTATCTTCTGACCTAGTTTCCGATGTAGTTTTGGTCATATTTTGTAATCATTTTTTCATATGCTGATGTTTATCATTCGAAAGGCCATAATTTCATCCAAGTATCAGCAAGGGACTTCTCTTTCTTTTTCTAATCATGTTCACCTTCTTCAAGATGAAATGTTGTTTATCGTTAGCCGTTAGCCTGGATAAGGACACGAGTCTTCGAGCAAACTAGTGATGGTACAATGTTTTACGTTTGAACTATGAAACAGTGAATGAAGTTAAACACAGAAGTGGGAAAGCAGAAAAAAAAAATTACTTTCTTCCTTTTCCCTTTTAAAGGATGTCTTTGAAGATCATAAATGACGATTTTCAAGAATTACATTAGCAAGCCCTTGTTTTATGCATATATAGAGTCCATATCAGCATTTGAGGTATTTTGGCTCATGTCTACCTGGCTATAACTGAAACAAAGTTTAGGCAGGTTTATATATTTGATGTCAAAAAAGACTATTTAATTGGTAAAGGATTCACTTAACCCCTTAATTTTTGGCTTCATAACACTTTTTACCATGGTGCAGTTGAGTAATATATATACATATATTTTCAGATGAATGGGGAGTATGAAGTAGTTCAAGAAGCGCTTTTGCAGATAACTACCAGGTTGCGCAATCATTACTTCCGTGATGTATTTCCTTCTATAGATCATCCCTCCAATCCTGCTTTTCTGGATCAAGGGCCTCCATTTCCTCCATATATGGGCAGACGGGAATTCTCACCTCCATTCCATGCATTTCACAATTTTGATGGCATGGGTGGTCCACCTCCACATGCTGGTTTTCATCCTCATGATGATCATTTTATGCACAATATTCATAGATCAGGCATGCCCCCGCATATGTCTGATAGAAAATCTTGGGGTCCTCAGGTATGGAATTCTTATTTGATTTTCAGGACATTGTTAAGGCTGCTGCATAATTTTTTGGATGTATGAATCTTTACTCGTTTCTGTCTTCTAATGTTGAAAATGCTTTGATTTAGGGAACCTTATTGGTTAAAATACTTCAAAGCAAAGTCAACTGAAAGTTATGTAACTTTATTCTGCATTTCCTTAACTGTTACACAGGGACTTATGGAAGGTGGTGGCCCAGTGGGTTTCCCTGAGTTTGGAGGACCCCCACAAAGAAGAATTTCAAGTTTTGGAGGGTAATTATTTTTATTCCTTTAAATTCTTCTTTTTACTGTGATCTAAGGTGTCTATTATCAAATTATTTATATACATGTTACCATGATTTCTTTGATTACGTGCCCCTGTTTTCGTTTTATAGCGTAAATCATCCGGCCGTTATCACAAACACAACTGTTGAAGTTGTTGTTCCCCGTAAAATGGTCCCTGTAATATATGGAGAAGATGGTGCACATTTAAAACAAATTCGGCAGGTATGTTATTATTGTCTATTCTATTTACAGAATATAGAGAATGAATTTTTGAATGAAGGTCATCTTAAAGGGTTTTGATTTGTGCACTAAATGCACATGACCATGGTGAGTAATGAGGGAAGGTTTGTGTTTGCGAAGTCTAAAATGGATTTATGTCACCTTTCTACAGCAACCAATTTGTAATCCCAGACTAGTTGGGGTCTATATGACTCCTTTCTTTCAAATATCCACTCTCTGATCAACTAAGGCAATTACATGCCATTGGTGGCGATAACTCATCAAAGTTATGATGATTCGAGATACACTTTAATTCTTGCATTAGAAGTATCAGGGTAGCATACTGGAATTGATTTCTTATTTACTATACATTGATAAATTCCCTTTCCCAGGGTACGAGAGAATATAGTAGGTTTGGTTGTAAATATTTGTAGAAAATATGATCTCTGCTTTTGGCTACTTGTGATTGCTGGTAGCTTCTTCATATAAAATATTTATATGCTAGGAAATATTTTCTGGATTCTTCAATATTTTGTTGTCTAGGAGAATCAGTCAGTGGAAAATATTTTGAATTGAAAAGGAAAATTTATTTATTTTTTGAAGAAAATGACTCTGTTTTGACAGAAGGAAAACCTTTTTCCAATATTAATGAAGTTATGATAAACTTCATAAACACAAGTTTATTTTTCTGCTGACATACCACCTGTAACTTGTCACCACCAACCAGTGTCACTAGTCATGGGCCCCTGTCAGCTACCATCACTAATTGAAAGCCTGGGACCTTTTTGATTAAGAGTAAATGTCTTATTGTAATCGAACTTTGTATTCATTCCTGGTTATGTTCATGTCCCAGAATATTTATTAACAGTTTTTATATGGTTCACAGTTTCAGTCTTAGAGATTTTGTGATATTTTGCTTGGTTTATTCATTAAGCCATACATCTTATTCTCTAAAAACGCTTTTTTGAGCTGACCTGGTATTTTTATCTACTGGTATTCAGAGCTGTTTGGCCTACGTCATATTTTGCCTGATCTTGATTTTTAGTTCAATTTTTATCAATGTTATACTTCTTGCATGTGCAGTAGAAAGATTAGAAATTGTTCGGCTGATATATAATTAAAGGCTTTGAGAACTTCGTAACTTTCTGAAAAGGATTATATACACAACTACAACATTATATATTGTTTGAATTAGTGGTTATTGTTTCCCCAAAATTTTATATTAATTGCAGGAGGCTTGAGTCTGTGGTTTAAACGCTTCAATATGGTCATCTATGTTTCAGATTTCAGATGCAAAAATTACAATTAGTGATCCGAAGGCTGGAGCAACGGAAACTGCAATTATCATATCAGGGACGCCTGAACAGACCCATGCAGCTCAGAGTCTTATTCAGGCATTTGTGATGAGTGAAAGAGAGCCTACTCAATAACAAGGTAATATTTCTAAACTCTCATCGCTTGTCCTAGATTGGCAATTAAAATTAACCATTGTTGTGTTCTCTTCTGTACTGTATTAGTTGGATATTCTATTGATTATTAATTATTTTGTCGAATCTTTTATTTATTTTCCAGTTCATGGAAGGAACTAAATTAGTAACTGTTGAATTTTGATCTCTGCTGAAGATTCTGAAGATTGGAGATTTGTCATACATCTCTTTGGAAGTTTTTGTGAGTACAATGAAATACCATCTGAACTTATTGTTGAAAAGATGAAATAATTGCTGATGGTATAGTGTCTGACAGATGGTGTATGTTTTCATTCTCACATGAAGAGACAAAGTGATCAATTTGTATCTCTGGCACTTGTTAGAGTTGCTGAACTAAACTTACATTTGATTGTGTTGGATGATGAACTGTTAGTAGACTGCAAAGAGAAGTTTATGATTTATCGATGACTTGTTCCCTATCAATATGCAATCATTTGCTTGGTAGAACATTTTTCACCACATGAGATGAACTTTTTAGAACTTCTTTGCACGAATGGTGAAGCTCTAAATTCAACATTTACTAAATGAGAATTTGAGGTATACTAGTCCAATTCTTGGAATTGATTTCACGTTATTCAAAATTTAAATTTTTTGGTGTTCCAAACATGACCAAATGAATTTCTAAATGAGTTCCCCAAAATTTTATGCAATTCATTTGGTCCAGAAGGGGACTAAATGTCTCTTACTGTTAGAATTAGAATTCCCACAAGATTAGCGTCTGTTATTTGTTTTTTGAAGAACAATGGCTTTTTCTTTTATTGACTGGCAGCCATTCTTGTGTATGGAATGTGATCCTTCCTATCATTACCTCAGCCATCATGCTAAGCAGTAAGATATGTTTTTCTTAGATTGAAAACTAAACAGAAAAGTAATAATGGTAAACCAAATGGATGACACTTCGAGGTCATGCATGTTTCCACTGTTTGTTGCTGGTACTATACATCCTCAGGCTATGTTCCATTTTGTTTTAATGTTTTCATTTTTGAATGTTCTCAGAAATATCTGGAAACCCTCATTCTTCCCAGGTATGTGTGCTTACTTTATGGTATCATCTGATATATGGGCTAAAAATCTTGATAAAATTATTACTCATTATGTTTAAAATTTTTGGGTCTAAATTAATTTGACACGTAAAATCAGTGATGTCCATACGGTGATTTAATATATTGAACTTGGTGCACTCCCTCTCTAATCAGGAAGATAGAAGATAACATTTGTGTACTTTGATCTTCGAGTAAAATACAATTATTTTATTAAGACAAAAAGGAAATTTAGCAATAGAGAAAATAGAAAATCAAATTAAATATAATTACTCTATTGTTGTAGATGTTTCATCATGGGCTGAGCGTAGTTCTTCAAATGTGAATGCTGAAATGGTCCCACTTTATTCTTTCCTTATGCTTCATATTCATGTGGCCTTTTGCATCAGTTCTTATTTCTTAATTCTTTTTTCATATTTCTTAATTCTTTTTGCTAAATGTTGTTAATAGTCAAGTTTGGGAGAGATTCATGTCATCGCAGACTGCTTACTATACCAAATCGAATAAAAATGTGTAAGAAAATAAATTAAGAAAATTCTAGACTTGTTTTGTGGTTCAAAGGTGGTTCTAGTGTCAAACCATTCACAAGACTCAGAATCAACTTGAGAGAGCAAGATGCTATCTTACACCGAGTGTGATCTTTTATTTTTTTCAATCCTGGCACATGATTAAGCTATTTAGACTGCTCAAAAAGAAAAAAGGTTTGCCAAATAACTACTTTTAGCAAATTGGATCTTCAAGTGGCCCAACTTTGATTTTCAATATAAGTGGAACTGTATGCCCTTGCTTATGGTCTTCATTTTATTATTTATTTTCGATGGGAATGGATGAACAGTCACAAGTAACAGCTCATTGTTTTTGAGCAAGCACAAACTAATTCAGGAGATGATTGGGCTTTTGGCAACGAGGTTATTAACTTTGTCAAGTGAAATCTTAGAGCAGTATTGTCTATAACAAGGAGCACCTCTTAACCGTGGGATTATGGTGAGTTTTAAAATGATACTTAGCTACTGCATGCTGTTGCTTTCCAACTGAACTTTTCCCTTTTTGAAGACACATTTCTGTGCCAACTAATTCACAGTCTCTAGGTTAAGGCCTTCCTTTTGCTTTACACCAATGCTCACTTCACAGTTGAGCATTCCCATATTGCTGCAATTGGCTGTATTAATCATTATCCCATTTCATTGGGACACTGTCTGAGTAGTTCGGTGGAGGAAGTGATAGGCTATTGGCAAAACAAAGAAGGCAAACTTGCTTTTCTAGTTTTAATTGATAGAGTACAAGTGATTTCCACCGTAGGAATTAAAAATACAGACTTATATCTGCTACTGAAAGCTTTTACCTTTTTGTTTGAGTAAAAACACTGGTAATAAATTATTCCTTAGCTTCAGATTGAAAAGGCTTGTAGGTCTTGAGAGAGTTGCTGAGACCTTCAATTGATCCAGCTGCAGCTACGAGCGATACCACCAGGCAAGCCATGCTTAATATTTTCAGCCAAGTCCAGGTGGAAGAATATTTTGGCATTCTTGTGCGGGCAATGTGCATCTCTATTGGAAAATAAACTGTCAATGGCCAGAATGCAATTGCTCCAATAAGACCCAAGAAGTAGTTGAAGAATGGGAAGGTCATGGCTAGTACTGCAGTCACAATGACGTATGAAGTTCTCCACACCAATCTGAAAAAGTTAAGGTAATACTCTCCACAATATGGAATGGTAATGGGATGTTCAGTCGTTATGAACTTGTTCTCTGGCCACCTTTGGTGGCAAGACTTCTCTACAGCACTGAATATTGGTTGACAGAAGACCTGCACATTTGAATTGTGGTTCATTCATTTTAGGCTGACCATGAAAAGGAGCAGAAGTAAAATGGAAAATGAGCATATGAGTTGGAAATGACTACTTACCTGATAGGCACCGATAAGGTGAACAGCAATGCATACATTGGCAAAATCAATGAGCCAGAAGGGTTCGTAGAATCCAAAACCTGTGAGAAAATTGCCCGGAGCATCATTTCCAAATGCTGCGTAACCAACACAACCGCATAACACGTAGAATAGGGTGGTGATTAGGATGCCGACAAATGATGCCCTTTTCATAGATTTGTTCTCAGGAGGACTTGATTTGATTGTGTCCTGCATTTCATTATGAGCTTTATGTAAGCATGATTACAGGGGTATGTCACAAGTCACAAGCTAATTATTTACCTAACGTAGTAACTTTAGCAGAATAATCGGATGTGCTACAGTGTTTGTGTTTTTTTTTTTTAAATATATATCAGAAGAAGAAACGGCCATATTAACTTTACTTTTCTAGTAAAGCCAAGCTCTGAGCTCCCTTTGAGATTCACGGTTTGGCTTTATTCATTAGATGAGACAAACTTTTAATAGTGTAGCACTTCAGCACGAGTGTACAAGGTGGTTTTTCATTTCTTTCCCAGAAGACAGTCGAAAATTATATATCCATAGGCCCAAAATTTGGAATTATTATACTACTGATAGTGGTCCTCTCCTTTTGAAATGTGGTCCATGATGATAAGGATCCTTCTGCAATGCTGGAACCCAGCTTACGCTGAACTGAACCCCTAATTTCTACTAATTTAAGCTTTTTTTCTTCTTCTTTGTTTATGATTTATTTGATCCTTATCAGTCTATATAGAATGAGACAAGTAAAGCATTCAGGACCCCTCCCCTCCTTCAATATGTTTAGATGCACAGTCGGTCTTAAATATGCATTTTCTTTCACGAGGCTGCTTCTTAAAAACTTGACCACAATTAATGTTGCTTTATGAATAAATATCAGCAAGCTACCATACTCCACATCTAGACCATACTAGACTAGTGAAACAACAGATGAATTTTTTTAATTGGCACGCATTTCAAACTCTATAGCTGTACTTATTGCTATGCTTGTTTGTCAATTATTTGCCTAAATACGTTAATTGATACTTATTAAATTATTCAAGTTTTTTTATTTTAAAGAAATGTATTTTAAGTTGTGCCTACCTAACATTTCAAGAAGCAAAATATACCAATTATACTTTTTTTTTTGTCAATTATTAAAAATAACAAACTTGTTTACTTTGTTCACATTCGTATCTTACTTTGTTTTTTTTTTATCTGTCCTGACGAATGCTTGTTAAATTAAAAATTAACCATTCTTAAAATAAATTCAACAGATACTTATTGTAGTAATTTTTAATCTCATTAAACCCACCTATACTAAATATCATATTTACCTTCTTATTATCCTTATAACAAACAAAAAATATCATGGTTCCAATTTTAGGTGTATCGAAATCGAATCGAGCCCAAACTAAAAAGGAGCATCTACCTGTCTCATTAAAATCTATCTTTTTTTGTCCAAACTCCAAAGTGTGATAAAGAAAAATGTAGAGTAGTTCTGTTGACTTGCCTGTATTTCAATAAGAACGGTAGAAAAAGAATAAGCAAAGGCAATGTCTCCTATTGATTGGAATGCCTTCCACACCTTCTGCGCTGCCGTTACGTCCACCCCAACTATCGTTCCGGTCAACGTCGTTCTTACATGTCCCCCTCCTCCTTCATTCATATTAATTCTAATCAGATTAGGCTGATTAATTAATTAGTATGTAATCACATATCTAATAATACATACAGATAATTAATCACCTGCTACTTTTGCTATTGACAGTCCAAGTCCTATCAAAGAATACGCAAATGACATTACTGCTGCAACCAATGAAAGCCATGATAGCTTGTGGAAATTTGGTATTTGGCTTAATATGATTTGGATGCATCCAAACATTATCATATATGGATTGTTTGATGTTGTGCACTTATCGTGATGCCCATGTTTGTGGAAGCAATTTGACCTCTTCACAGCCCTGATTTTTATTCATCACAATTAGATAAACAGTTAATTAAATAAAAATAATGATAATTAGTGAAACTTACTTATTAATTACTTACACCATGCTAATAGATGCTGTAATAGTGTATCCAATTGTCACTCCTACTAGATTTGCATACTGAGCCAACCCACAAAACATGACTTTATAGCCTCCTGTGGTATATAAACGAACAAAATTATGCGATTATAATCAAAGATTTATTAATAAAATTCATATGATTAATTAATGGTGTTAGTAATAGCATATACTGACCTAAACTTGATCTAACAGCCTCCGTGTAAGTGTAGTTTCTCTTGCCGGTGACAGGGTCCGGTGATCTATAGGCATCGGCGAGAAGACTAGAAGTGAAAAAGGTGACGAATGAGAAAGCAAAAAGAATAAGCGGTCCGGCCACCCAACCTAACTGAGCTATAGCCCATGCTAGAGATAGTACACCGGACCCTATCACCGCCGTTATAATATGAGCACTTGCCGTTACCCATGTACCTATATATATATATATATATATTGCAACAACAAAATTAACATTTCCTTCAACAAATTCGAAGATTCAAGAATAAAAAACAACCCCTTATATTATTAGAATTGAAGTGAACAAAAAATCAAATTTACCAGTTCTTTTAACACGTCCATCATCATCAAGATTCTTGCGAATTTCACCATTTTCATATCCTTCACCTTGTTCTAAATGCATACTGTTATGTTGCATTTCTTTAGCCATATTTGATATTTCCCACTTATACAAATAATATATAATATGTGGATGTGTTTATAGTCAAGTTAATAAGGAAAAGGTGACAAGACACTGGAATGAAATAAAGATAACTAATCAAAAGGGTAACTGATACTGCTTATATAACTGAATCCAAAACAAAAAAGAAAGGTGACTTGTGATGAAGGAATAGAAGAATGGAGGAAGAAGAGGAAGATTTGTGCACCATTAATGGTGGAAAAGAGAGTGTGGTCTTAATATAAACAACTTAAAGGAAGAGAGACCTAAAAGGGTCCCCACATATCCTATGTGTGTAATTTCTAAATTGGGTTTTTTTTTTTTTTAATGGTAACCATAGAACGTGAATTGTAATGATATATGTCTCAACATGAGCAATACATAGATTGAAATATATATTAGTCGGCAGCAATTTTAACCAATTCGGAAGTGAAGAAGAAGATGATTTATACATGTACCAGAAACATCATCGAAGTGTCCTTTCGTGACTTGGAAAAATTATAGTCCTTTTCAAGGAGGGGAATTTGGTAGAAAGAAAATGTTACTGGTAATTATAGTTTCCTTTCTCATTGACTCTTTTCCTTCTTGTTTTCAGTTCATACTCCTACGGAGTCGCAGTAGAAATTCCGGTGGATGATTCTAGTCCCTATGTATGAATGAAATTAATTAAAGGATGATGTATATTTTGAGGGTCAAACCTTTTTATTGGTAGGTCTGTTTTACAGATATTAATGATTCAGACAAAATATATGGCTACCACCTGTCAGTAACCATCCATCAATTTCTTTGTACGTACACATACACGTATACGCCACACACCTAATCTAAGGAGTCCGAAATTTTAATTAGGCCATTGCATTGCATGTAACCTTCCATCAATATGTAAGTAACCGTTCATGTAAAAGAATAAACTTCTTATAAGTAAATATGGTATCTTCTTTGTCAAGGGTAGGTGGAATTTATTTATTTATTTATTTTTTGTCAAACCAATTTTTATAAAAGGTTTTTTTTTTTTCCTCAAAAATAAAAAAGTACAATACGATTTTACAAAAGTAAAAAAAAAAAATCAAATTCAATTACATGACACAGTTGGTAGGTATACCGTTATGGATTTTAAAATTTCTAATTAAAATAAATTTTATATTTTTAGAAGGTACAAAAACGTTTTATATGCTTAATTGAACTTGGTAAATACCACGTATAAGTTAATCAGAAACAAATAAAAAAAGTATTCGGAGAATAATATTCAAAAAGCACATAGTAAAATATTAACCCAAAAAGAAAAGGAAAAAGAAAAGAAAAATTCCTTCCTATCTTAATAATAATGTAGATATAAAGATGTCATTCGACGTCTTCAACACTGAAAATAGCAACCAAAAGGATAAGGAGAATTAAGAAACGGTGCTAAACGACTATATTAGTGTGGGGAATTAACAGAAAACGACAGAGCCCCCATTTTAGACTTGTTACAACTTATACAAACTCATTTATCAATTCCCAACCTCTCTTTTTATTTTTTATTTTTTTCCTACAAAAATAGATATTTTTATAGACCACCAAATTAAGATATTAATCTAAAATATTATGAGCATTTTTAATTGTAATTATAACACTATTCTTTTCTTTTTCGATAGTTATGGTTACTTTCGACAAATTTTAATACTTTCACCCATTAAAACCAATACTTTTCTAGCAAAAGTTAGCCAATAAAACACAAAAAGACAATTTAATGTATAAAACTAATTTCATTCCAAAAATAATAATTTAACTGAACGTTTTCAAATGTTAGAGATCTAAATTAATCTAACATTTGTTCCAAATAATTTGACTTTTCTAATTTAAAAATTCTTAAAGCCCGACCAAACTTCACTAATTTCAGGTACTAAATTTCGACCAAACGGGTTGCCGCATAAAAATTAAAACATATGTCACATGAAAATGATTGAGGTGTGTAAGAATTTTTGTTACGTGGTTTTATGAATCTCTAGTTCTTTAAAGAAAATGAATCAATTCAAATAATCATATGAATCAAGAAATTTCTAAGAAAAGTGAATTTTTCCTTTTTTTTTTTTGAAAAAAAAGGTGTGTTATCACTTTTTGAAATAACTAGTTTTGGTACACATATGTATTTATAATATTTATTAATTTTTTATATTATTTTAATTTTTAATTATTTTTTATGATTTATATACCAAATTAATATGAATATAATATTTATCCATTGTAAAAATATTAAACTTCAATCAACAAATTTAAAAAGAATTTATTACATTTTTAGAATACAATATTTTATATTTATATTTTTAAATCGTCAATTAATTTAATAAAATTATTATAATAATTATAATATAACATATATTATTTTAGTTTCACTTAATAAACATTAACTTAGTTTTTAATTTGAAAATACTATTTGAAATTAAAATCTAATCAATTAAATTTAAAATTAAAAAGATAATTTAGTAAATTAATTTTTTTATGAAAAATGTACTTAAAAAAAATTCTAGTAAGAACATTTGAGTACAAATATTCTCATCTTTCCCTTACTTTATTATTATTATTATTATTATTTAGTTTCACATAATAAATATTAATTTTAATTTTTAATTTGAAAATGGTATTTGCGATTTAAAATATAATCGATTAAATTTAAAATCAAAAAGATAATTTATTAAATTAACTTTTTATGAAGAAAGTAATATAGAAATTCTAGAAGGGGCATTTTGGATAGAAATATTCACCTCATTCCCTCGAGGTGTCTTTTTTTTCTTTTTTTTTTTTAATATATATTGATAAGTCTGTATTTTGTGGCCAAATTGGGAACCACTCAGAAGAATAAAATGGTGGATATGAATGAATTGTTTGTATATATTCTTCGTATGTTATCCTCAATAATTTTGTATTGGAGCAAGCAAACTTAGATTTTACTTGCTGGACCATTTTTATTTTCATTTCCATACATATGTACAAATTAACCATCCACACCTATCTCACTATTTATCCTACTTTGGGATGACATGTGGCACTATTCATTTTAATTAGATAAGGGTCAAATTTAAGTAGATATTATCAATTTATATTTTTTTACCCTATTTATTAGAAACTCATATCAATTAAAGATACCCTGTTTTTATGACTTATGAGCAATCATATTAGTTAAATTAATCGGTTAGCACTAATCTTTTAACATCGATAAATTCAAGTACAAACAATTCTATTTTGATTTATTTTTGCACATAGCATGTGTTCTAATCCACTTCCATTTTACAAATCTTCACCCGATTTAAACTTGATATCTGAGACAATTTTCGTTGCAATTTAACAAAGAAGGTCTAATTTGATACAATTATCAGTCACACAGTATTAATGCTCCATCTTTATTCTTAAAAAGCAAATGACAACTTAAAAATAATCAATTTTTGTAACTTTATTACGATAAAAATCAACAAATTTGAAGTATTAGAATGTCATTTTATCTTTTGTATTCAATAAACAAATGTATTAACTATTCACTGTATTAGTAAATATGTGTATTTAGTGACATTTATTTAATTTTTTTTTTTAAAAAATACCCTTAGTATTTAAAAATATATAATTATTAGTTTTAAAATTATTAGAATAAAAAGTCATTACATTATATATTATTAGAAGGAGTACATATCCTTCAGTTATGGATTGAATTGAATTATTTATATAAACAACTTTGATTCACTCTTCTTTTATATATATAAACTAACTGAAACTCAGACAATAACAAATAATCAAATAAAAAAAATGTTATTTTATAAGTAATTAAGAAACGTATATGAAAAATGTTTGACAACATGCACATGCAAACAACAAATAATATATAAAAAATATGGAGAAGTACATTATTGAGTGTGTGATATGATATGTGATGCTTAAAATTATTGGAGGGTCTCTTCAAATTTTATTATTTGAATTATCAATTATGAGATGAATTATATATGCATATACAAGACAAACTACATTTAATGTTTAAAAAAAAAAAAAAAGATAGAAAATTATTTTAATGGCCTTACAGAGAAATGGACAAACACCTTGCTATGCTACAATGGGTCCTCCCTATTGTTCATTTTTTAGCCCACAAGCTTACCTCCACTCCCAACCCTAACCACTTAATTCACTCTTATAATTTCAAAATCATGAATTAAGGGGTTTTTTTAGCTTTTTTTATAGGATTTGGTTTTTTTTTTAAAGTTTATTTATTTTTTATATAGAAGAAATTATGATAAACAGTTTGTATTTGATTATTTATTGATTGGACTGATTTATTAATTAGAAAAGTATTAACTTCTATTTCAAACGATATTATAAAGGAACACAAAAATGTAAATATTATAACTCTGTTAATATAATAAAAAATTTAAATATGAATTTTTTATATTTTAATATTTAATATTATTAGTGCTATTATATCTCTCATTAACTCTAAATTTATTTATTTTTTATAAGAATTTATATTTTTTATGAATAAAATGATTAATATGATTAACAAATTAAAATGATTAACACAGTTATGAGTTACATAACAAAATAGTTCTTCCTCTAAAATAAGAATTTCACAAATTTTGCAACCCAGAAGAATTAAATCCGATAAAAATATTACACTATAAACTTTTATAGAATATATGAACACTAATTAATTATATCATATTGATAATTTTTTTAGGTATATATATAATTTGTTTGTATTCTAGTTTTTCAAAGGGACCACAAAAGTGTATAAACCTTTTTTTCAATATATTTATCATAATTTGTGAATTATTTTTGTTTTTTTTTATGAATTATTGGTTAAATTTTGATTAATTGATTTAGTTTTGTGTCTTATTATTATCATTATAAATAAGATTCCAATCTAATCCACCATTTGGCAAATGCAAACTTTGGTTTAGATGATGGATGGAGACTCTCGATTACAATTTTGATTTGAAACCATTTTCTAGTTTCCTTTGTAAACATCAAACCCTCAAAATCATAGCTTTAATTTAATTAAAGACATAGATTCTGTTTTGATAAAACGGCAATAATACTTTGCCCATAGGACATGGAAATTAAATGGCAACAATAATTGATGGTCCATCTTGACCATTTCTCATTCATTAATTTTTGTTTTTCATTCAGAAAATTTGCTACTATTTTACTCGATCAGCGGAAATATTTATTGTTATTGTTAGTGCAGTAGTCACAGTGACGATGAATTTACTTATCATTTACTAACATAATATTAGATTGCAATTTGTAATAAAATACTAATTGAAAATATAAATTTTAAAAAATATTAGATGAATGATAATGTCTCATTAAAGAGTTTTTAAAACTCCTTTGTCATTATCATCACATATTACTCGTAACTCTCGAAATGCTACGTATAATTGTTCGTAGGTAAAAACAGGTCTTCTAAAAGATAAACCAACATTTGAAAGAGATTGTCTCTGACTTTTATTAATTGTCATAGCAAAAGACCGGACTATTGAAAACTATCGTCTTTGAAATTTTAAAAGTATCTCCAAACCAAACGGTGTCAATATCATTATGGGGATGTAGATCTTTTCTCCTTTATTAGTTCATAACATTACCATAGCTTCTAAGACTTTTTATCCTAGTTTAGTGATGTATAACCATTGTGTCATTACAAAATCCTGCAAACGAATCTATGTTTCTCATCAACATAATAGTTATACCTTTTTTCAATATGATACAATGGTTTTGTATACCAGAGCACTTAATGCTATTTATGAATTTAGACGTATGTATATGATCAAGAGTGCCACAGGAACTGTCGAACATACAAATCATATTTGAGCTGAGATACATTCTTTCCATTCCAGTATTCAGGGACAGTATGTAATCGTTAATTATTTCAACCATATGAAATGTTGGTGCAAAAATTGCGCTACTTTGGAGATATTCTAGAACATTCGAGTAGTGAAAATAGTCTGGATAGATACTTTCAACAATCGAATGAATGGATTATCTAAATGCTCGATAAACAAGTCAACAGGTATATAAATATTATTTGCTCCATCTATAAAATTTCTAATAGTGTCATCCCCAATTAATAAAATCTATTTTGAGAACTCTCTTAAACGATCTAACTTTATGCATGACTGATTTGTTTGTAGTTTCATATTCTTTGTCAACTTAAGTGCTTTACAATATGACCATAGATACGACGAATTGAGTGTTGCATGGATTTTTTTGTCTAGTAACTAAAGGAAATATTTTAGAAAAACATTGAATAGTTTTTAATAATATTATATATTTATTTTAAAAGGATAAAGATAATACCTTTTTCCATCACAAACAATATTTATCTGAAATCACCATAAAAACTACTATTTTTCCCTCGAAACATAGATCAAAACGCTAGAAGGGTTATCAAAATGTAGGATGTCCCTTAAAGTCTTGTTTAATGTTTTAAAACAGTACCTGTACATCATTGGCACCTATAGAGGTACTTTTGAAATATGTTAATTATTTGTGCTATTTACTTAGATAGCAAATATTTGTTTTATTTAGTAAAAAATAAACTTCATAATACGCTATTTGTTTAAATCGCTAGATTTTATGATATTATCCGAAGTTTATTTCGAGAAAAGTCCATATATAACTTATGGTTTTAGGAATTTGGATACATATAATTCCTTTAATTTTTTTTTTCAATCTAAAAATAGCTCTTGTAAGTTTTTTTTTTTCAAAAATAACCCATTTTATATTTTTAAGTCCAAAAATAAATCATTTACTTGTGAAAATTTTATAAACGAAATATGAACATCTATAAATAATTTGTAAAAATTTTATAAACAAAGTATGAACATACTATGAATAGATCATGAATATCTTATAAACATTTTATGAACAAATTATCGTCAATGAATTGTTTTTTTGTAAGAAATGTTATTTTGGACTTTAAAATTTGGGAATACTCTTTTTAAATTTTGAAACCTTAAAAATGACTATTTATATTCTTTATTCCTTTATTTACATTCCCTCTATTCTCGCATTTTATTTGAGTCAAATAAGCGATTTTATCCCAGTCCAAAGTAGGTAAAATGGTGGCTAAATGACATAAATAAATCTTTTCAAGGTTTGAAAATTTAAAATTAGTTCTTTCAAAGTTTTAAAGCTAAAGAATAATCAATCATATTATTAAATGTTCACATCTTATTGTTTATAAAATATTTATAAATATTTCAAAAATTATTTATAACATTTTTATATTTTATTCATAAAATTTTTAAAAATTATTCATATTATATACAAGTCATTTTTGGGTAAAAAACCTTTAAAAATAACTATTTTTAAACTAAAGAAACATACTATTTCTCGACTGAAAATTTAAGTGTATGTATCCAAATTTCTAAAAAGGAATACGTGCTTTCTCGGCGAATGAATCCGACCCAACAATAGCTATCTCACATTTATGACATGAGATGGATATAACCGTTTCGGTTCTCATTTTGGCGCAAAACACATGAGAAGCTTTTTTATGTCATAAAAAATGGAGAAAGGAACTGCGAACGGATCAGTGCCACCTCGAGATTTTTCTTTTCTACTTTAAGCACCACCACGGAAGAGATAAAAAAGGAAAATAATGCAAACCCTAAAGAATCTGTTGATCCACGCAAAGGTTTTTGTTTGATTTTTTTTTTTTTTTTAATAATTACTTCAAAATTTTGGCATTACTCGAGTTTGATGATAGAAATGCGTTATTTATGAAATTGGAATTATTCCGGTTACGGTCCTTGCCCTGAAATTGAAATGTGTAGGACGCTTTCCTTGCTTTTGTGAATTGGTTTTGGATGTAGACGTTTGGAAATGCATCAATCAGAACTTTGAATTATGGAATGCTGGTGTCTGTGTTCAATTCGTTTGCTATGCGATCCTGTGAATATAAGATTATGATGAAATGTTTTTTGTGCTGAATTATGCTCCTATGGTGTTTTTATTTATTTTTTCTGTCATTTGGGCTCTTCTATATGAATTGGCTTTAAAGTTTTTGAATAAAGTCTGAGGTAAAGAGCTGATGAAACGGTATATGCAACCAGTAAAATGAACTTTTTAATATCTTTATTTGCCAAAGTTTGAATTCTTTCCCTTCAAATAACTCTTGACATTCCTCTGCAGCTTTAAGAGTATCATAGTACCTAAAGGTGGATAATATTAGCAACCATGATGCATCAAGAGGAGCTCTTCCAGAGTTGCGGCACTTACATGAATTAGGCATTGAAGAATAAGAATTTGTCTGATAGAAGATCACTACGCACATTCAGAAGAATATTAACTAGTATCTTAGGCTTGGGTCAAAAAATACAAGCATGCTAGGATTGGGGATTTTTAATACCCTATTCTAAGGAATTAGGATGGTTAATAATTGGACTCAATCCTGAAATTGGGCTAGAGATTAGGCTTCCCGATGCAAGGACTTACCTGACTGTGATCAACCTGACTGCCATGTGGGACACTGTGCAAGAGATTGCCATTTACATACATAGGTTTCACAACCTTGACCTTTTCCAACAAGGGTATGTGCATTTCAGTTGATAATGAACTTCAATGAAATTCTTCATATTTTTTAATTTTATGTAGTTCTCTGATGATGCATTTTAATCTCCTTTTTCATTTTTATTTGCAGATTTTATCAAATTAAGCTCACTATGAGATGGGAAGACAGTGAATATACTTCTGTTGGAACTCCTGCTAGGGTTGCTCAATATGAAGGTAATGTCATAGTATTTCCTTATTTATGAAGTAAGTGTATTTTTCTCTTTTTAGCTTTATTTATTTACTTTTGAACTCATGTAGGATTAGAAGAACACCAGTAATTCAAATTTTCAGATCTTTTCAATGTCAAACTTAAAACCATAAAAGTACATTACACTTTGTGCACCTTATTTGCAAGAATTTGGGATCAGTACAGTTTAGGGGACAAAAACGTGAACCTTGTGGTTTATAAAGTCGAGAACTTAATAAATTATAAGACGCACTGCCTCGGGGCAGTCTTCTTTGTGGTATAATCTAAAGACTTTTGTAACCTTGCAGTATTTCCAACTGTCTGATATCTATTATGTTTTGAAACCTCAGTTTTTAAATTAAGTATCCGGCTTCGTAGTTTGATTTTTTTCAAGCCTACTAAATGGTTTCAACTAAGCTGGTTTTCATTTGTGAATTTGGATCTCTCTAGTGCTGCTTTTTTTGAAATAAATTTTACCATGATGTAACTAATCACTTAAGTTAGGTCAGTAATAGCTGAATGATAAGGATTTTGAGATTTTTTTTCATTTGCCATGGGATAAATAAACGTTTTTCTTTGTTTCACTTCAAAGGTTGGTTGACAGCATAGGGCAACCACATTCCTTCCCAGGATGTAGTTTCGAGTGAAAGAATTCTTGTTGAGCAATGATGTTTATTCAAATGGTTTTGAAGAAAAGGGAAAAACTAACTTTTTTTGGAAAGAGTGAACAGATGATTGAGCTTTTTGATTGTTTTCAGGTTCCATTAGAAAAGCTTATGCCCATGACCACTCTCCTCATTCTTATAAATCTTATACTTAAAATCATGTCACCCCAATCTAATAAGATATCTTGAACTTAGATCTTGTAGGTGATATTGGGGGCTGAAAGCTCAATGTTGTTACAAACTTGGGTTCTACAACTAGAACATGAAGGAACAACTTTTTAAATGCCTATTGCCATTTTCAGTCTTTATATTATATTTTTTATTGTTCCTATTTACATTATAATTTGCTTCATTTAAATGAGAGATTTTTTTCGGTATTTTTCGCACTGATTTATGTGGGATGGTACAAAAGTGAAGATAACGACTTTTGTGTGAGCTCCAGCGCATGATATGGATTCTGACAGCATCTTTGGAGCATGGAGAATCAATGATACCGACAATAGTTTCTTCACACAGCCTTTTCGGATTAAATATGCAAGGCAGGATGTTTGTTTATCCATCATGGTCTCATTTGATCTATCTCTTAATAAATATAAGGTAATGTTTCTCTCTCTTTCTCTCTCTGTATGAATGTGTTCTTTTTTGTTTCCACATCTGTCATACAAGAAACTATATTTCAATTTTAAATTTCAAATAAGAGGAGGAGAAAATGGAAGAAATAAATTTGCAAGATGTTGCCTTCCCGAACATGCTACCCAAATGTTACTAAACTAACAAGTATTACTATTCAGAAAGAATCAACTCCACAGAGCGAAACACACTGGATTTAAGATACCTCAAAATTCAAGGAACATGTACTTGGTGGTTTGGTCCTTTTCAGCTATTTTGTTTCCATATTAACTATCGATATCAGCATCCAATTTAAAAAATTCTTTTATCTAATGAAAGGGGGAACCTTTCGAAAAGTACATCTCCTAAACTGTTCTCTACGTTGATTGTAATTCTCAGAATCTGTTCAGATCATAATGCATTGTTTCTGTACTGATCATTATGATCATGCATGGATATCTATTTATTAAATGCAAGGTAGGACTATAGGTTGTTGAAATCACATTTTGAACTGAAATCTATTGATAGTCCAAAAATCAAATTCTTTTGAGTTTGTATGCAAGTGTGCATAAATTTGACAATGTAAGCTGTTCTATGATTTTAAGTATAAGATTCAATTTTGTCTCTCTTTTCTGTAGCTTTGATGCTAATTTTTTTTTTTTTTCAACTAAGATAATTTTTATGATAGGAACATTGTTTAAATTATACTTTATATAATTTTTTGCTTAAACTTCAACGTTTCTAGTAAAAATTAATTTTTTTAAAGCTTAACATATATAATGGTTCAAAGTAAATAATGATAATGCTTTTCGCATTACTTTAAAAAATATTACAAATTATAAATATTAAAATAAATAATTCTTAACATTGTAAGGTTTTATCATAAACTCGTAAAATCATGTGGATTATATTATTAAACTTTAACTCAGTTTTAAACCAGAGTTTTTCAAAGTAGGCATTTAGTGGCATTGTTGACAAGCAGTGTTAACTGGTTATGCTTGTAAACTTTTGAGATTTTAGGAGGTCAAGAACTCGTGGTTTTATAGTTTGTTACAGTTATTTGGAATATTTGTTTACAAAGGAATGATAAAGATTTTCATGATATGATACTTGCATTCGTAGTAACCACATGAAAAATTAGTCTAGGCTTCTCAATAGATTTCAGAAGTTGTGCATTTATAGAACTATTGTGTCTTGACTTTGAATGCGATTGGATGTTTTACTTTGTTTATCTACTATGTTACCTTGTTCTTCAATTAAGAGGATGATTTATGCATTTTCATATGATTACCTTCCTTTATTTATTGCTCATTGAATCTTCATTTCTCTCAAAAAAAAAAAAATTTACAGAAAGTTGAGTTATGCTAATGTATCTTATAATTTGCAGGTCCCATCCACATCTGCTGTTATTTTAAAGTTTGAGCTTTTACAAGCTCCCGTCACACAGAATAGGTGTGTTGTTAACATTTTTTTTAGTTTATGTGTGCACGTTGAATTGGCAAATCGCGGCTTCATTTGATTCCGCAATTTGCCTTTTGAATTTCCATTCTAGACAATTTTATAGAAATTTGTTTTTGTTAGAATACAAATTTGTTAGTAGCAACTAGTGTGTGATACATATATTAAATTTTTATCACCATGAAAGTAACAGAAAGTTAATAACATTGTAGACTTGACATGCTAGCACATCTAGAAGCTTCCTCTGTTGCAGTCCATGAGTTCCGAATTCCTCCTAAAGCTCTTTTTGGACTGCATTCATATTGTCCTGTCCATTTTGATATATTTCATGCTGTGCTGGTTGAAGCAAGTGTCCATGTCAGTCTACTGAAAGCAGGTTCTCATGCACATATATACAGGTTTCACATTTCTAATTATGTATAAATAATTTTGGCTAGAATTGTTGTGAATTTCAGTTTACTGGTTGTGTTGGATTGTTGCAGTGATCTTAACCACTCTAAAGATTTTCCTGGGGGAAGTGTAGATGACAAGCCCAATCAAGTATGCATAGATAACTGCACATTTTATATAATTTCACTCGCTTATTTTGTTAATTGCTTTATGCTTTTTGGTGAATCATATACCATTGGGGTAATATGTACACTCGTACCTAATCTACCGGCATGTCAATATTTATATTTGGGCCAATATAATATTTGCATGAGCAATATTTTGATTATAGTAACCTCTTGAAGCTTTTTCATATCATAATGTGTTCTCTCTCTTTCATGCCTCAGTTTTCAGAATTTAATGTGGAATAATTGCTTCATGTACAATGGATCATATTCAATCTGATACATACGTGATTACAATTTCTGTTACAAATGTGATTTCTGAAATTCTTTAATTTTATTTAAAAAAGGAGGTCGATTTTATAAGTGCCAAGTTAGAAGCAACTTTTGAATTTAAGAGGCATCACCCCATAAAAGCCCAGACCTTGAAATCTTGTACTAGTAGAAGCCTACTGATTTGGTGTATGTTTGCTTTCTGAATCTAAAAATGCAACTTACACACATGAACATGACTTTTGTTTCATGTTTATTTTGGTTTTGTTACCATCAGTTTCTTAAACTTGTTCTCCATGTATTAAAATCAATTTTGTAAATGATCAGGCATTGACTCCAGTAGAATTTGTAGGCATGAACCGTATCATGCTTGTTAAAGCACTACTGGTTGCCCGTGACACTTTACTTGAAGAGCTACAAAGACTCAGCAGAGCCATTGACCAAGTTATTGATTTTACTGATTTTACTTCCAAAATGAATGATATGAATATGTTTGATTCTATCCTGAGGCCAGATCTTGATACCTCACGTGGTGCAGTTGGCAGGCAACACAATCTACAAAACAGTTTTGAGGTCCTTGCTTCATTTGCTTTGAAAACAATTCTCTCATATTTCATTAGCTATTTGTTTCTTAATATTTTTTTTTTTCCTTCTGGAATCAGAGAGCAAATGGTACTCCAGGTTTTGAAAGTGATAAGCTCCCACACTTTTTACCTAATGATGCAGTGGAGAACATTTTTCATTTGCTTGGTACTCAACTATCATATTTGTGGAGCACTTTTCTGCAGTTCCACAGGTTTGCTTTTGTTGTTCAGCACATTCAGTTGCATTAGAAGTTAGCCAGTCAAATTGAAATTTAAAAACAATCAAATGTTCATGTACTTGTTTATAATTTTAATGGTTGAAGGATGTTTAGAAAATAAATTTGGTGGCACAGTTTGAACGTTTTATATTTATTTGGCCATTTAAAATGGCTGAATGTGTAACTATTATTTCTCATTCTTATTAAAAAGTTCATATGTTTTGGCAGCTCACCTTTTTTTTTTTTTTTTGTCAATACCAATGTCCTATGATAATCGGCAATTGAGAGAGGAAAAACTGTGTCATGGCCTTCAAATCAAAAGAAATTTTACTTAGTTAACTGATGAAATGTTGATTATTATTATTTTCTTTTTGCTATTATTTTTAGAACTTTTTATCATCTAATATGGAAGCCTGCCCACATCCTCATTTAAGTGTTGAATTTTCCTTTTTCGTGGGATGGTGTTATGGACGTGAGTCTAAAGGTTCCTAATTAGTGCATGATTCCTTTTAGTTAGCTAGTTTCCTTATTACTTTAGGTTTCCTAATTATGTAACAATTCTAGTCCTATTTGGGGCTACTAAGTAGGGACTCTCTCTAATGAGTCTTGAGGTGGGAACTCTCTCCGAGGAGGTCTAAGGTTTTCAAGTTCCCTGTGATGAGCTTGTGTTATCTAATATCTAGGTATAATAGGAACAATGGTGTCTGTCTATAACACAGACCCATGACGCGATCCTAATCCGGGGTTCATAACACATTGTGATTTCAAAAGGAGAATCTGTGCTGACACACAAGTCTAGTGGCAGAGATGGAACTTCAGAAAAGTGTGTTTGCTGCTGTCTCAGCTTCTCTGTCATTTCCATCAGTTTTTGCTCTTGAAGCTCTCTTTTTCACACACGATTCCTTATTTCACCTCCCCACTTTTGTTCTCTTACTCCTGGGACTATTCTATCAAGATTTTAATGTCTTCCTTAACGGTAGTATTGGTTGTTAATTCAAACTCTGAAATGGGTTATTCCCTACATGTCTACTTACTTTTAGTTTTTTTTTTTGTCCCATCTTCATTTGGCCTCTATGCTGTTGGACAATTAACTATCAGCAATTCCAATATATTTAGCCTGCATTTGCATGGTACTTCTTCTGCAGAAGGCTGAGCAATTTTAAGTAAATACACATGCTCATTGTTTTGGTTGTTCTTTTTTTGTTTTTCCCCTTCTTTTTCAATTTCCAGTAACTTAAATTTTTTTTTGAGTTATGTACCCTGCTTTGCTTGAGTTCATATTGGAAACTGTTTTTGATCTCATTTAAAATCCTATCACCATCCAGTGCATTTGACATCTTTAACTTGATGTACTAAGTAGCCTTGCTCATATCCTTAGCTGCCAATTTATACATAAGGCTAGGAGCCTTTTATGGTCGATGTACCTTTAACTTTATAGACAGGTGACCCTTTTGTTTAATTGCAGGAAAAATAGGAAAAAGATATTAGGGTTTCTGCGTGATACATGGGCTATGGATCGTAGAACTGAGTGGTCAATATGGATGGTGTACTCTAAGGTTGAGATGCCTCACCATTACATAAGCAGTGGAAACCATGGTGCTTCGCATATTGTGGTTGACAAAAGAGTTTCAAGTTTTTGGAAGTTATCTGATGATGTAAGATTCCCCGCCCCCCCCCCCCCACCCCTAACACATTTCTTATTGTTTTTGTCAGTATAAATTCTTATTTTCTTGGTCATATTTTTTTTTTCTTTCTTCTTCTATACAGCCTATCCAGGCTGCTACTACACGTGCTGAGCTTCATCGGCGAAGTATTGCCCAAATGAGGGTGATTTACTACTTCCGACAATTTGTTGCCTCCTCATCTTCCTTGTACTTTGAATACTATTGAACTGGTTATGTTTCTTTGCAGATTAATACCACGTCGCTGCAAGACATGCATATATTTGGAGATCCTTTGCGAGTTCCTATTGTTTTTGTGGAACGTGTCATAAATGCACCACGACGTACTTGTAGTGAAAATTCTTACTTTAGGAATTTGGACCTGATAGATTCACCTAGCTTACTTGCTGGACCTGGCCCTGAAACATTGAAGAAGCTTACCAGTGGAATCTCACGTAAAAGAAGCCGTGAGTTGAAGATTGTTGTCTTTGTGCATGGGTTTCAGGCAAGTCCTATCTGTTCCACAGGACATGGTCAATATTCAATTATGTTCTGTTGAGTAAGCTGACCATTTGATTCAGTATTGGGAAAATATGTTTGTGGATTATTGTTTTATATTTTATGTTTTGGAATTCAAGAATCCTTTTGCTTAGGGGCTGTAATTTTTAGATTATTTTTTGAGAAATATTTTTTAAAATTCTGGCTGTTATCTAAGCTTGTATAGGTAGATTAACCTTGTTTGCTGTTACTCTCCAACAATTAGGGACATCATTTGGATTTACGTCTTATTCGAAATCAATGGCTTTTGATAGACCCCAAGATTGAAATTCTCATGTCAGAAGCAAATGAAGAGAAAACATCTGGAGATTTCAGGGAAATGGGACTGAGGTTAGCTCAGGAGGTGATATCTTTTGTTAAAAAGAAATCGGACAGACTTGCTAGGTCCGGTGCTCTAAAAGATATTAAGATTAGCTTCGTTGGGCATTCCATTGGAAATGTCATTATAAGAAGTGCATTAGCAGGTATATATTCATTGCATTTGTGACGCCACATGTTTGTGTTATCAGTTATTTGACATGAGATCTTTATTCATGCTACTGCAGAAAGCATCATGGAGCCATTCAGTAGGCACCTCTACACATATATTTCAGTGTCTGGTCCGCAGTTAGGATACCTTTACAGTTCAAATTCTTTGTTCAACTCTGGGATGTGGTTCATGAAAAAGTTCAGGGGGACACAATGCATTCATCAACTCACTTTCACAGACGATCCAAATCTCCAAAATACTTTCTTTTACCGGCTTTCTGAGGTAACGGAAAGTAAATATTATTTCATCCATCCATGTAGGGATAAGTCATAACAGCATGCATGAATCATGAAACCTGGATTTGATTAATCTGCCTTATTTGTCTTCTTTGCATTGTAATGCCATCTGGTCAATTTTTTGACTGAAATCTAAAGATGTGCCTTATTGTTCTTTCAGAAGAAAACACTAAACAATTTCAGGCACATAATACTGATTTCTTCACCGCAGGTATTCCTCCATCATCATCCTATTTCTGCAACTATATTCAATTTTTAGAAATTCATTCTTTCACTAAGTAAATCAAGTTGGAACAATTTTTTTCGGTTTCTTGGGTTATATCTGGCAAGTAAGCTTAGGTGTTGTATATTTTATCACAGGACGGCTATGTGCCATATCATTCTGCCAGAATTGAATTATGCCGAGCCGCTTCCATTGACTATTCAAGGAAGGGCAGAATATTCCTGGAGATGCTGAATAATTGCTTGGATCAGATTCGAGCTCCGACGTCAAATCCACGGGTATTTATGCGATGTGATGTCAACTTTGATACCTCTGCCTATGGCAGGAACCTTAACTCATTCATCGGGCGAACGGCTCATATAGAGTTCTTGGAGTCTGATATTTTTGCAAGGTTCATAATGTGGTCTTTCCAAGAACTATTTCGTGGATAATCCATAACGAGTTGGTGTTGTATATAGGCATTAGTTTTGGTTGGGGGTTTAGTTTTCAACCTATTAACAAGTTTTTGTTGTAATTTATGGCTATCTATAGATGTACAATATTTCTTCCTGCATCAAATAGATCTTGTTATTTTGTTGGTTAGACTGAAATATTTAACACTACACTCAAATACGGTGAAATGTTCAAATTGTCTCATGAGCATGGCTTGAATTTTCCATTTATTTGCCTTAACAATCTTAAAATCATTTCCAAAAGGCAGAATATCCAATTGGCCCCTTAAATTTGCTCAGCTCAATTGACATTCTTTTCTTTCTGCCTTTCCAAAACATAAAATCTTGCTTGGCTATAAAAATGTGGCCCCCCTGACCTATTCTTCTGGCTACGGCTCTGCTAACACCAATCTCAAAATCACTAAACTGATGTTCGATCCACTTTTCCTAATTTACTCATTTCCCTTTTCCTATTATCATTATTATGCAAATGGAAAAGATGCAAATTATTGGGTTAATTATAATTAACCCAATGCAATTATACGTTAACAAACTACCAATATCTGAGGGGAAAAAAACTAATCTTATAAACAAGTGTTTGAGATTTTTTTTTTTGTTCTCTTGCGATTTTGAGCTGATTTTAACTTCGTAATTGAGCAGCTTTATTTAAGTTCATAGCGGCAAAACGAAGATCTCGCCTACTTACTTTACTATAAAGTAGCAGATTAAGCATTATCACATATATTTTTAATTGCTTACTCGTTTATCTTATCCTCCAAAATATGTTCTTATCCTTAATTCAACACTAACCGCCGTTTATTTACTATATTACTCAATTTTCTAACACTAGTTTCTGTTCTGCCATTTGTCTCTGTTTTACATCATTATTAAAAATTTTAATTCTTCTGCGAATTGGCGTTTTAATCAATGGAAAATTCATCTCTTCCCCATGATTCTCTGTTTCTTGGATTCGATAGCTCCACTCAGTGAGTCAACACTCAACGTCTCTTTTTGTTTTTTTTAGCTTGTGAACAAAATCGAAGCAACCCAGATAGCTAAATTGAGTTCTGATTCGAATTTGAATAATGGGTTCTCAACTTAAGGATTCCTAAGTTTAATGTGATTGGCTGAAAACTCTTATAATCTGTCAATTAATTTACCAACTATTATAATTTTCCTAATGCCCCTTTGCGCTATTTTATTGTTTGATTTGATGAGAATTGCATAAGAAAGTCTGATTTTTTTTTTTTTGTCTGTATTATTTCAAGGTCATTGAAGGCAACTGTTCTGGATTCCAATTTCAATATTGTCAAATCAGAGCTGGTTCATTTTGACACTGATTTGCCCCATTATAAGACCAAAGATGGAGTCTACAGAGACCCCTCTGACAATGGCAAAATTGTCTCACCCACGTTGATGTGGGTAGAAGCTCTTGATCTAATTCTTCAAAAGCTAAAGAATTCTGGTTTTGATTTTGAGAAAGTTGCTGCACTTTCTGGTAGTGGACAGCAACATGGTAGTGTTTATTGGAAAAGGGGCAGTTCTGCAATACTGTCATCATTAGATTCCAGTAAGCCATTGGTGGATCAATTACGCAGTTCCTTTTCCATCGATGAGTCTCCAATATGGATGGATAGTAGCACTACCACGCAATGTAGAGAGATAGAGAAATCTGTTGGTGGAGCATTAGAGCTCTCGAAACTAACGGGTTCACGGGGATATGAAAGATTCACTGGACCACAGATTAGGAAAATATTTCAGAAGCAGCCCAAAGTTTATGATGACACTGAGAGGATTTCCCTTGTTAGCTCATTCATGGCTTCTCTTTTTATTGGAGCATATGCTTGTATTGATCACACTGATGGTGCTGGGATGAATTTGATGGATCTTAAGCACAAAGTTTGGTCTGAAATAGCTTTAGAGGTTTGTCTTCTATATATTTGGGTCTATGTTTGTATGGTTGCTAATTCAATCTTTGAATGCTATATTCTTATAATTTTTTAATTTTAATATCAATTCTAGGCCACAGCACCTGGTTTAAAGGAGAAAATTGGAAACTTGGCCCCAGCCTATGATGTTGCTGGACATATTGCTCCTTATTTTGTAGAGAGGTTAGTAGTGTACCTTGTCATATTTTTCTTTTCTTCCATTTGTTTCCTGGCACAGCTTAAACTAGTTAATTTGTCTATCTGCTATAGATAACAATACATTAAAAAGAGAAAAGGTTTAGCATGCCAATGTGATTGACCTTCGAGAAATATCCATATCTTATCATCCTTAGACTTGTTTCTGAAACCTGTTAACTTTTACAGCTGCCTTGATAAGTTTCTGTGATTAATATATATTCCATGCCATGTGGTAAAAGTTATGAAGTGTATCTGCATTTTTGATGCAGAATTGAATTCTTGAATTATAAGATAGTGAATATTTCTTTATCAAGTTGATGAAGTATTGGGCTATGGTTTAAGAAATTTTACTTGTCCGGATTTATTCCATATCCTTGGGAAGTGCAGTTGTTCTATGGATTTGCTTTGTGTTTTGAAAACTTCTTTTATGGGCTATGCAGGTATAAATTTAATAAAAATTGTGTGGTTGTTCAGTGGTCTGGAGACAATCCCAACAGTTTAGCAGGTCAGTGATTTCACTATTTTATGTAACTGTTCATATCTGTTTTAAATCATTGTTTTTTAGTAAAATCTCAAAATTGCAGGTTTAACTCTTAGTGTCCCAGGGGATATAGCAATTAGCCTTGGAACCAGTGACACTGTGAGTTATAATATAGAACACAGCTTCATGTATTTTTATACAATGCTCATTTAATAAGCCAAAATATCTTATGTGGCTTGTTTTCTGTTCCTATCTCAGCCGAACACCTGCAAAATTTGTCTATGATTTTAGTAGTTACTCTCTCAGTTCAATTTATTTAGAAAAAGTTTTATATTGGATGCTCTATTTACATAGAGAAAATTCCTTTGCAGAAAAGTTGCATTTAAGTTTAAGTATGGATGGACAATTGAAACCTAACATACGGTTTCCACCTTTCACAAACATTTTTCCTCTAATCTCCAAACCCTCTCCAGACCAAGGGGGTAAAATAGAAAATTTTGTGGCAAAAATCCATTCTCCTTACAGTTTGTTTTTTCATCCATTTCCCTACCTAAATTGAACGGAGGTAGTACTATTTATTTACATTAAACAATTGCAGCCTTAAAAATGTCCAAGAGGGAGGATATTCTTTGTCTTTGCCAGTCACCAACTTTCCTCATTGTATAAGACCAGGCTTTATTGCCATACAGTCTCTTTTCCTTCCTTAGCTAAATATTGATTTTTATTGCCCAAAACCACATGAAGAATTCCTATCGTCGATGTTGTAATTGCTTAATCTTGGTTTTTTTTTCTTTTTTTCTTTTTTTTTTTTTGAGAAAAGCAAAATCTTGGTTTGTTTAAGCATGTGCTAAGCTCTTGCTGCTTTTGCTTCCCCAAGTATGTGCTATGTTTGGTATTATTCACATTTTGTCTGGCACTCAAGTTTTTTTAATAAATTTGTTACTGACCTACAGTTAGGTTGAGCGAAATCCTAAAGCTTTTCCATGTTTGCTAATTGTTATTCTTACTGTTGGTTTCTCATACCTGTCTTATAGGTTTTCGGAATTACTACTGATCCTCAACCCAGATTAGAAGGGCATGTTCTTCCTAATCCTGTGGACAAAGAAGGTTACATGGTAATGTTGGTTTACAAGAATGGATCTTTAACTCGTGAAGGTACTAATCCTCATTCATAAGCAATGTAGTTGTCCCATTTTGTAGTTCTTGATCTGACAATAATCCTGAACTAGATATTCGTAACCGCTGTGCTGAGAAATCTTGGGAGGTGTTCAACAAGTTTCTGGAGCAAACACCACCTCTTAATGGTTTGTGTGCATACTTGTGTTACTTTTTTTGTATGATTTCGTTTTGCTGTTCTCTAATTCTAGATTCGGCAACAGATGGAAAAATTGGGTTCTATTACAAGGACCACGAAATTCTTCCTCCATTACCAGGTCAGTTCTTTCACTTGTTCCCATATCATATTTAGTGATGTCTTTTTCTACAAGTTGCAAATCAGGCCTTTGCATTTCACCAAATTCCAAGGTTCATTTTGCTTGGCTAACACGCTTTTCTGCCACAGTTTCTTCACTTTTAACATAAAAAATTACACTGAAACTCACTAAGTAGCATTAGGGGGATTCTATGCCCTGTTTCATGTCTGTATGCTGTGTTCTCTCTTTTTCTATGTATACTGATTTTGTAACTAATACTTTTTTATATACCCAGTTGGTCTCCATCGCTACAAACTCCAAAATTTCACGGGTGAGAGTTTAGAGGGAGTGAATGAAGAGGAAGTGCAGGATTTTGATCCTGCTTCTGAGGTAGGTATCTTTTTGAATTGTACAACATATATGTGCTGATGTACTACAAACGTTTAAAAAATAATAAGAAAAAATATCCAGGTGCGTGCATTGATTGAAGGCCAGTTCCTGTCAATGAGAGCTCATGCAGAAAGATTTGGGATGCCTACCCCTCCAAAACGAATAATAGCAACTGGTGGAGCCTCTTCAAATCAAAACATTTTGAACTCAGTAGCATCAATATTCGGGTGTGATGTCTATACTGTCGAAAGACCTGGTAAGCATTTTTTTCCCTTTTCAGAGTTATTGTCCCCATGATACAAATTGTTTGTTTTGAATCCATTGAAAACTTGGATGATGACAGATTCAGCATCACTGGGAGCTGCATTGAGAGCAGCTCATGGTTGGCTTTGCAATAAAAAAGGAAGTTTTATGCCAATTGCATGCTTGTACAAATACAAATTGGAGAAGTCAGCTCTCAGCTGCAAACTTTCAGCTGGTGCTGGAAATCAAGAATTGGTTTCCAAATACGCAGTTTTGATGAAGAAGAGAATGGAAATAGAAACTCGCCTTGTCGAAAAGCTGGGGCGGTGCTGAAGTATTTATTTCCTAGGCATCCATGGAAATGCTTCCTTCTGATTGTTAACAAATAAAAAAGATTTGGATTTTAGAATTTCTTGCTATTTTCTGGAAGGTTGAGAATGCACAAGGGTTTATCGATTAGTTACTTTAAATAAAAACTTTTTATTTCTTGATTTTAATTATTATAAATTCGTTGATTAGTAATGATTAATGAAAAATTAAACCAAATGCGACTGGTCAATTGTTGAATTAATACTGAATTTTTTACTCCTTAGAAGGAATGGATTCATTCTATTTTGATGTATTTACCTAATGAATTCTACAAATTATATGACAAAAGGGAAAATTATAAAATTTATCCTTATAATTTAACATATTATACTATTTTACTCCTCATTTTTAGAAATTAAACTTTTTTATCTCTGCATTTTACAAAATTAGATTAGTTAAACCTTCTGTTAACTATTTCTACTAAATATATTTTTAATAAACCTAAACTACCCTTCTTCTTCTTTGATGAAAGAGACAAAACCATTGTCGATCGAGCCGCACATAGCTAGCAATAGTTTCAGCTCTTATTGGCCTTCACCATCCACCACCACCTAGTTGCTGATGCTATTGCTATTGAAAAGATACCAAGGGCCAAATCCTGGCCAGCTCCAATGTCTTAAATCAAGCTACTGGATTCCGAGACAACCGTTTTGCTCTACCCTCAAAATCCCTTGGGAACACTATGACGAAGAGGATTCCATGGCCTGAAAACAGAGTGAGAAGAGAGAATGAACAAGATCATGAAATTATCGCTTCTACAATTTTGAGGTATTGATGATGGTGTTTGAGAGTTATGAATCAATAAATTTGGCGGGAGATATATGGAAGGATACAAGTTTATTAAACTAATTTTGGGAATAGCAGTACGAGTTTGAGCTAATTGTTTGTTTGTCCAAATAGAGAAAAAAAAGGACCTAAATTAAATTGAAATTACATTTCCTTAAGACTTATTGATTGAATCTTAAGCTTTCTTAACATAGAGTGAGGAAAAGAATCCATATTTAAAATGTAAGATTGAAAGAAATAGATGTCTTAAACTCAAATTGATTGGTAAAACTTTGTGAGAATTAAGGACAAGAAGAAGGTTTATAAATGAATCAAAATAAAATAACAGAAGATGAAAAAACAAATTGCTATTTACGTAATTTCAAAACTAAACTATGTACTATTTTTAGTTTTATTGGAAGTGATAAAAATGGCCATTTTAGTACGTTTGATAATTAAAGAGATTATTTTCTATTATGGATTCTTATTTGGAAGATATGACGATGATGCTCCGATGTGATTGCCAAGCTTGGTGGTCTACAGTCTACGGTATTCGAAACCCCTTACTTTTGTCGACGCAGCAAATGTTTGAGAAGCTGTCTTTCTTTTTTCTCGTCTGGTTTTATGTGGAAGATGCAATTTCGGTTTAGAGAAGAAAACGAGATGTTATCATTTAGACAAGAAAATGTTAAATTTTTTTTACTATATACGTATTTTATTCATTCACATGCAAATAAATTGCTATTCAATCAATGTAAAGCAGGTAAAATGTGGGTATTTTTTCCAACAGCTAAAAGAAAATGGAAAGATGAAACCAAGGGGATGCGTTTTCATTAGCTGAGGCATTAAATATAATAGACCTAACATTCCAGGTTACAGTCCAACAGATAGAGATGGGCAAACCCTGTTTCTATAAAATACTTGAATATAAATATCATAATCCTAGGAACACAAACAACCAATCCTCACACTCCCAATATTACAAGGCGACAACCACTTCAAATAAATAACATACGCAAGCAAGCAGTCCACATCTTGTTTAGGATTTCTGTCACCTTCTTTGGTGGACATATGTCCTGCAAATTGGGTGTACCTTTCAACCATTAAGGATTTCGTTTTCCCATTTACACAACACTATCATATATTATTTTATACCTCAATCTCCTGCAAAAAATTATTGTTTTCATGCTTAAATGTAAATAAGACTATTCAAACCTATGTTCGTATGTTGAACTTGACTAAATAATCTGACATCAACAAAAAAAAACATATTTCTGAAACTATTGCGGAATCAAAAGCTCATTACACAAGTATGCAACAGGAGATTTATAATCTAGCAAATGTTTCCAATGGAGCCTACATGTCATGGCATTAAATTTTCTATTCCAGAATTATATATTCACCCTACAAAAAACACCAGCCAAATCAATTTAAAAATCAACATCTAAGGACAAAACTATAATTGATGTCAAACAATACAACTAAGCACATCTGGTTTGACTTGAAAATGAAATGCTAATAAAAATTGTTTTTCCAAATCCACTTTTAAATATAAACTAAACACTACCTTAAGTTAACCTAATGTGAACATCAAAATTTCAATCACATACCAAACTCTAGCCTTTGTGAAGTGTAACTCCTCTATCAAGCATCAAATTTTATCAAAACAGACAGCCACGGCCAAGGAACAATGAATATAATAATAACAAAAGTAACAAGTAAAAAAATTAATAAAGCTACATAACAATGAATATAACCTAAACTTGAACAGACAGCCACGGCCAGGGAACAATGCTCATATCAAAATGAATAAGATATATTCATATCCATAGGTCACTGAAAAT